>JAOEGS010020040.1:49114-70990 GCA_025447755.1 Corythornis vintsioides
CAAGTGTTATTCCATCAGACATACCAGTGAGTTTTCACAGTGATATCTCAGGCAAATTTCCTAACTATGTATTTGTTCATTTGTTGATGGAGACTTGGCGGCTACAAGCTTATGAGTGAGAGCAGTGCACTCTTTCCAGGAGAAAAGGTGGCCTCTTCATTGCCCAAGTAGAAATTCAGATGTTAGAGGAGTATTTGAATAAGGCTTGGCAATGCAGACACAATTAGCGGACTTTGCACCTGCTAGACCTGCAGCAGATATTAATGTTGCTTAGAAAAAAGGGTCATGAACAGAGATGTCAGACTCTGAGACTCCTAAGGAAATTACGCTGTCAGCAAAAGGCCAGGCAGACCCCCGAGACAGAAGAACGCGCCAGGAGGTTCCTTTTGCTGGGAATGCAGAGTTTTCCCTGTGGGGAGTGGGGGTTGGCAGCTGCACACCTGCCTCCTCTGAAGCTTCCCAAGTGCCTCCCCAGATGGGAGTGTTTGCTGGATATGGCCCACGCTGCTCTGAGCAGTTTCCTGAGCCCTGTGGCTGCTGTCAGGGGAAGGAACAGTATGTGAAACATGGCATCATTTCATTACACTAAAAGGAATCATATAACACAATGGATAAAATAATGTTCCCAGTTCCCATGTGTGACTCAATACTGGTGCTTAAAAGCATTGCTTGAATACAGTGGACCAGGAATAAGCACACAGAGAGGAGTTTTTAAATGCTTCTAAATTGCACTGCAACAAATTCCTTGTATTTCTTTTCAGTTTTCACAGTCTCATCATTGTGACACACAAGTAATTGATGTAATGCCTTGCTCCACATACCTTCTAGAGATTTGGCCCCTGTAAATGCCCTTGCATGCCTGTAGCCTCTGACTGCAGTGCTCCATGAGAGTGAGGGACCTCAGAAAGGACTGCATCCCTCCAGGCTCCTCCACTGCCCTGCAGCCAGGTCGCTGTCCAGATTGTTACTTAGAGGTAGCCTCTGAGGAATGGGGCTTTCTCTCCTGCCTGCTCCCCTGTTTGGGGCACAATGCAGTCAGTGCTTGTCTGTGATCCAATGCCAGGAAACTTCTTCAGATAAGAAACTTTGGGGTTTTATTTTTCTTCCATGAAGATACAGGGAACACTCTTACTTTAAAACATGATAAGAAAAGGTGATGGAGCTGTGATTATTTAGTCATGAAAAAAGTAGAACACTCACCAGAATGTGAGGACTTGGGATCCGCTTAGCAGCCCAAGGACAGTTGTGACTTCAAAGTTAAAGCCTGAAAACCCCACCTCAACCCAGATAAATCATCCCAAAAGCAATAACAATGTTCAGGTCTCCTCAGGACTCCAGTGAACAGTCAGGTGGTAAATGCCACTAATGCCACATTCTTCTCTCTGGCCTAATAAAATCTGAGTCATATTTTGAAAAGCGGTAAGTTCAAACCCATCATAAATATCACTTGATCTGCAATATGAAATTGAACTAGAATAATTACTAATATATAAAACGAAAAGTTAATTCTTTTATCGTGCTTCCACAGCTGCTTCTCCCACCTTGTTTCCTAGAAATATTTATTTGTATTCTCAGATTGCAAGTCATGGCAGCCAGTCACACTGGAAGTTAATTGGAGTGCTCACTGAAACACCTCAACTGTCCAAACTTCAGCAAGCTCCTTGCAGCAGCATAAAAACCTCAACATTTGCTGCATCAGTGAGAGGAAAAAAAAAAAAAATCTGCTGGACATTTTAAAAAAACTTATTGCTCTCTTGTGGACCTAAGATGAGCAAAGAGAAAGCCTGGAAGTTTATCCTGTGGTGAGACAGTAAGCAAGCTTTATATCAACAAGATTCTTAATACAGTTACAAAATTTAGTGAAGGGAACTGAAAGAGGGGTATTCTGTCACCTAGTCACTTCTCCTTTTGTGAAGCCACACATAACACAAAGTTAATTAAAGGTTCTACTCTGAGAAAAAGGAATGTTCCATTTGGTAAATTTAGAAACAGCTGGTTAGTTTTATCCATTACTTTTGTGCTAACATCAGTTGAGCTCATTCAACTCTCTCTTTTTATGAAGCTGTCCTTCCTATGCTACCTGATAGCTACTAATTGCTGCAACTACATTTCTGAATTGCAAATTTTCTGCACTGATAAAAACTTTGATTGCCTGTCAGCTACACATAAGGAAAAGATCACCAGTGCTAAATGAGGTGTTCCACGCTTGGATAATAATGCCTAATGAATTATTCAAAAAAGAATGCTTGAATGAAGCAAACAATTTGAAGGGTTACTAGCAGCCGTAACAGTTCAACAGCCAAAAGAACAAAAGTATCATCCTGAAAATTACACTAATGATTAAAAAATGCGTATTAATTCTACATTTAGAGAAAAAAGAAATGCCAATCTGATTTTAAAGGTTAATCATTATTTTTTCACTAATGCTCTAATCTCTGGGAAAAACACCCTTTACCAATATTTTGGGACATATAATATTATGACATAACATATTTATATAATTTTCCAGGCATTAACTCTCTCTGCAAATTTCAAATTTCGCTGCAAAAGAATTGAAAGCCCTACTTGAAAGCTATTATTGTCCACAGGATTCTTTCTATTGCTTTAAATGAACCTCAGATCAGGCCCAGTTTCCAGCACAGTGTCATACTGGTTACATTGTGGTCTGAAGAGATAGACTTTAGAGCCAGAACCCAGCCTCAGCAGCACCAGAACATGGTCCAGAGTGTCTGAATTATTCCAGAATGGCTAAGGTGTAGTGAAGAAAGAATCTGGCTCTCATCATTCACTTTATATTATCTTTTTCCATCTTTGCAATGGAAACAAGACCCACAAAAAGAAATGATAATAAAAACAACAGCTATATTCACCTAACTGATGTAATAATTTTTTTCCAGCCTAGATTTATTTGTAACTTTATGAAACAAATGGATGGCTAATGAGGAAAGAAATATTTTCTTTAAATGCTGCTGGCTAAAGGGAAAAGGATAAAATAAATCCTTAATAAACCATGAGAATTTCATGGATGTCCACTGCTGACACATTTTCAGCTTTCATAAAAAATATATTTCCAAGACCAAAAGTGATAATTTGTTATGACAGACTCTCTCTGGTTGCCAAAACCCAAGAAAAATCCGAGAAGTAAATCCTAACGAACATCTCCTGTAAAATGCTAGCACTATATATACATGAAAAATAAGAACACAATGGCAGTGACACATTTATCTACTTTGCTGTAAAAACCACTCCCAGTTGTTTCATTTGGAACTGAACTGATGGAAACACACCATCATACGCAGGGAGGTCTCACAATGATAGTACAATGTTGACTATGCTGAGGAAGGATTTGTAAAATAACACATTAAAATGAAACCCAGTCAACCACTTAGCTACCTCTGTTGCAATCTTACAGCTATAAAGCCTTTGGTATTAGACACCAATTAGTGATTTTATTATAAAGATGTTCAATGTCAAGATAACACCACTTCTCATTTCTGGCAGTGACACTGAATGGTGGATAGAAGAAATGACTTCAGGAAAGCTTAGCTGACCATCTGCTTAGGCCTGCTCAGTCACTGATGATTAATCCTTTCCCTCGAGGACAATGTCTCCATGTGTTTCTCTTGCTGTCTTTTTAATGTCACAAAAAGAGGTTGATAAACACATTCAAGTCACAATTAAAAAACATTTTAACTGACCAGTTGCTACTGATGATATTATTAGACAGTTTTAGTCACTGTTGTAACAATGTGTTTAGTGGTGTTGATGTGAAGTAGAAATGAAGTTTCTTTACTGTGCCTCCTACCTATTTTTATGTTTAAGTGACATTTAAATGTTTACCTTGAAGCTTGCAAACCAGCGGTTTACAAGAGGCATGGGAGAGGGGAATTTTTTAGCCTACAGAAGCAAAAACTCTGGAAACTATTAGCAGACTGCAAGGTGGCTGCAGTACTCCCTTGCCTGGGGTGGGAAAGGAAAAGGAACAGGAGGAGCAAAAGATGCAACATAGCTTTTCAGTAGACTGCAGTGACTACTCCTAGACACATATCTGCTTCTGCTAAATGCACAATTGATTGATTTATTATTTTCTCTCAACAGGTTAGAGCACAGTGGTGGGTCCATGGGCCTTGTGAACACATGGGAGTCACACATTTGCAGGGACATCCTGCTGGCAACATGGAAGCTGTTATACTAATGAAGAGAGCAGTATTGGCTCCTACCTGCCCTCTTTTCCCTCATGGATGATTGTATGAATTTTCCTGTGTGTGGGAGGTAGGCTCATGCTCACCTCTTTACAGAACTGTCTTGATGGAAGAGGTGATTAGTGAGAGACTAACCACTGACAAATGAGAGGACCATCTTTCAAGAGGACTGGCAGTCACAGACTGTAGCACTTCTGTCCACAAGATTCTTCTTTATTTAGATCCTCAAATACAGATTTGGGGGGCCATTTTCCAGTGCTCAGGATCTGACCTTTCATCTCTTCCCTAGCTTTTTATTGCATTTAATACATTTATTCCTCTAATTGATCTGCACATGCAAACAAAATCACATTTCCTGGCAGTTCCAGAATGGAATCACTGCAATTCTCAAGTAGCTGGGCTGTCTGATTTATCATCTACCTGTTTTAAAGCAAATTTTGCCAGAGAAACAGTTAGTGATGGTCTGCTTGCAAGTTATTAAAAATATTGTCCAGCATGTATGATAGTAGTGATTTTCAAACTCCTTATCCACACCATTATATTAACTTTCATGAAGACTCACATACAGAGTATATCAAGACTCATACATGGAACATATCATCCTCCATAAAATAAAATATATTGAGCACTTGATATATCAGAAATCAAAAAGCCTCAGAAGCAGCATAAGATATAGTGATGGGAATCTACTTCATTCTTGTGAAGGCATCACGGGGGGCACTTAACTATTCTAGTGATTAATTTGTCTCCACACAGATTGCCTCTCAGAGTTTCCTTTACCTTTTTTCAAGACCTGTATCTATCTACATCACTGCCTCTCATTAGATTAAGGGACTTAAACAGTCCTGTGACTTGGAGACATTTCTATATGTCTGAAAGTTTCCATACTAACAAACATACTGCCGTTCAGTATCAAAGCCAGATGGTGTTTTCTATGAGTTTGACCCAGAGAACTGCTACTGCCCCTTCTGTGGCTATATGAGGTGAAGCTTTTCTTGGTACAGTAACATCCTTACCGTACAGGCTGGCATCTATCAATAGGAATTTTGTTCATGAATTGAGGTTATGGTATAGCCCTGAAAGGTCCTACCTCTATTTAATATTGTTTTAATGTCTTAGCTTCACATGCATACATAAAGCAGAGCAAGGGTACACTATAATTAGTTACTAGATATGCAAAGTTACTAGATATGCCAGTTATCTTCACCATCTTCAACATGAAAAGGTAAAGGAAAGGCTCTCTGGTTGAAACAGAAACATTTACTACTATTTTAGCTTAAATATGACCTGAAACATTCCTGACAGAACAGGTAATTTTTCCAGTCCTACAGACCTTAGAAATTAATGTAAGATGTGACATAACAGGAAGCCATTATGATATGGAGGACATAAGAAGGACAGCAGTAGAAAGTGGTTACTTTTTGACGTCAGATTTAACTTGATAATTCTAATTATCAGATTTCATTGACAAGATATGGAAAGGGATTCTCAAAAGCCCCGGGGTGACTTAGAAAGCCAAATCCCATTGTTTTTTAATCAATTAGACATTTTGAAATTCATGCAGATAATGAGTAAGCAAGTTTACAGTCCAGTCCAACCTGTACTGAAGTTGATTATAATGTTCTCTTTATGAAAGATACATTCAGTCCTTAAATAGATTTCCTGTAGGCTTTTCAGGAAAGAAAAAAAAAATATTAAAAAAGCCAAAAAAAACCAAACACAAAATGGTTTAGATAAGGAAAGGGTATTGTCCTTGCTGTTAACCAGTTCAGAAGTATCATTTTATGACATGATAGCAAAGACACAGGTATGGGAAGAGGAAACCATCAGGATATCATAATTCATTCCATGGGAGAATGGACCTGGGTAGTGTGAGATTGATAGCAATTTCAGGCATAAGAAGCAGAAAAGGCCAGACAGTCTAAAGATAATGAGAAAATGTAAGAACTTGGTATGGCGCAGAAGAGATACAATGAAGGAACATAACAGAGGAGGAGGGGTGGGTACAGAGGTGGGCCTTTAAGATGATTTTGGCTGAAGTATATTTTCCATATGATGGCAGCAGGAATGGATACTGAAAACTTATTTTCCTGTTAAGAACAACAGAAAAGGTTGGTGAAAATTGGAAATAATCTGGATATATATACCATCATATATAAATCATCTGGATATATACGCCAAGTTTCAGTGGAATCACATAGATGTTTTATAAAGGGAAAATGGAATATAATCCTTGTAGGGGTTCTCAAGGGATGGTTGCTGACATTGAAAACCATTTGCCCCAATCAAACTTTTCTTTTTTAATCTGAGATGAAGGCTCTAAGTCATTTAAGGGTGTTTCTGTTTACCCCTCAAGCTTCCTGGAGGCAAAAGAGGAGCTTCTGTGATCAATAGTATCAAATGCCATGAAGAAACAAGTAATAAATACAAATCTACTTTTTTGAAAAAGCAGAGATGATCTACTAGATAAGAAGGCACTCGGAACATCATAATCTATAATCAGTCAGACCAATCCAGAGTAGTGGTAGGAGTTAAAAGGACTGGTTTACTAGAGTTCTTAGAAATGGAAATTAATTAAGTAGGTGATATCTTGAGCAAAATTTTGAAGGTTGATTACTGACACAGATCTGTACAAGTATCAGCTAGTAACAAATTTTTAAATACCATTTAAAGACAATCCTGCAAAAATTTCCAATGCTTATTACAGAACAATCAGTTTCTCCAATAGATGTGGCTTAGTAGTCACGTGTCTTCATAGGGCTGGTTATGAGAGACAAAATTCATTAATTCTCAATATATAACTCATATATTATCCAAATTTAAAAAAATGTTATACCTTATCACTTTAGGATATTGTTGACAGTGATTATCTGGTGTCTATTTTGATTTCTTATCACGCATGTTTCACTTAAAAAAAAAATCATTTTTTTCTAAGAATTTTGATAGAGCAGTAGACAAGACTTTTTATCTTCATAAAAAAGGCTATCAATTTTTGTTGGATCAATAGTAAGTTCCAGCCAAAATTTTATGGCCAAAAATTCCTGAGTTTGGAATACAAGAGTTTCAAGGAGACTGTTCAAAAATTGAGACACCAGCAGTTTTCAGACACTTAAAAATGTAGGTTCTACTTTAAAACCACCTGCTTAGTTCATGAGAAGTTTGATTTAAAATTAAATAATAAGCCCGGTTGCACTGACAATTGTAAAAGCAGGAACTTCTCTGGCCTATACTGCTGAATTAGAAACCCATTATTAACAAGGTATATATTAAGACTTGAGTCAAATACAACTGAATTGTACCAGTGAAATCCAGAGGAAAGGAAAATGTAATACAAAGGTAAGCTCCTTTGTTTCTCTTTCTATATGCGTTTGGTTAGTTAGATGTTTCCAAATCATAAAAAGATAAGGCTTTGTAAATAGAATGTGCATTATGATCCTGAAAAAGAGGCAATTTCTTGCCTTCATGAAGCAAATCTCAGATGGTAAAAGAAATGCAGTAAAAAATTAAGATAATAGTGACAGGTTTTCATAGACACATTTCAAAATGTTGACAGGCAAAGTAAGTTCAGGGAGATTAAGTGGCTTTGCATAGTCAAGAAACAAACCATATAGATCTGTCATCAGCATAACACTAGAAGCTGAATCCAAAACTATCCTGATGGCTGAAAACATAAAAAGAGGATCATACACCATAGAAATAACTCTGCATCTACCAGCAGCAAGTGAAATGATGAATACTGATAAGATCTTAGTTTTAATAAGTCACATAGCTAGGTGTGTTATAACTGTAATCTAGGTATCAGTAAAGGTCTGCAAGTATCCTATGGTCATCAGGACCATTCAGAGGATTGCTGTCTTGAGACTTGCCCTTGCAACTGTGTGTCTTCCTCTGCTGCAATGAATTTAAGACTTCTACCCAAATATAACAACTTAGCCCTTCCTTAAAAAAAAACTAAAACAGGTCAGTTATTGTTGGAAGCCTTGATCATCTATTTTATCATCTTTCCTACAAATGTTTGCGTTTTTCTCAGGTGTCTGTTTGTGCTTGGTAGTTTGCTCTTCCTTGCATTGTGGGACCTCCCACAACATTCTCCCAAGCACCAGCTTCTACTGCCAATTGTTAGCAGAACACTGCCCATCATTCCTGGAAACTGAGAAGTAAAAATAGAAAAGCAGACTCCATCTTGACTTAATCCAGTGAATTCAGAGATGCATGACTGTAAAGAGATGAAAATAAGTGTTGAGAATCAGAGCAGCCACACAGGAGGGTAATGGGAAGCACTGGTGTTAGAACTCTGAGACCAAAACAAATCACACAGCCCTGGGCTATTAGATTTGGATTAAGTAATTAGTTCATCAGATCTCCCAAGATCCAGGTGTGTGCCTCAAATTTTAGCCATAAGCTGTTTTAACAACAACAAGAGTGTGCATGTTATGAAAAGCCAGATATATGACCAAACACACACATCACCCATTTCACTTGATTCCTAGTACAATATCCTCTGAAAAAAAGAGATTTACTTTTCTCTTTAGATTATTGCCACTAACGTAACGGCAAAATACACAATGTTTTTCAGGGTGATCATTCCGGCACTTTCCCTGCTTTTCTAGCTCCGAGACTTTTCTTCATGCATCCAGCTCAGTTCTTTGTTTTTCATCCTAATAAGCCCACAAGTTATGGAGAGAAGATTTTAGAAAACCTGAGCAACTTAAAGAGCTTTGTGTTGAATTGGAAAAACAAGTTATGAACTGGCAGAAGCAATACAATGTAGCAGGAAGAAAACCAAATGCCAAAGCCAGTTCCATCTATGTTCAGCTTTACAAGTATTTTCCCATACACATAGTCTAGGGCAGATATTCTCTAGTAAATGCTGTTTCGTCAAAATGTTCTAGAGGGACTTTGTGTTTGTCATCACTATATCAAGAACAATGTACATTATTTCACATATCTCAGTAATAAATTTAATTTGCCATGTGTCAGCTCAATTACTGAGCTGATCTAAGGCACAGTAAATATTTCTTGCCACTCATTTTGTGCTCAGTATGCATCATAATTTAGTATCATCAGCACATACAGTGAGTTGCGGTAGGTCTTTCTAGCTAGGTAATTTATTTAAAATCAAACTATGAATCCAGGTATTAATCACACTTAACTCTTCCCTTTTGGGGGACAAAGGTCCCTCAGCACAGAAAATTCATTTTCTTTCATGTATTTCTATGTCATGTCCTTCTCAGCCCCTGTTAGGTTCATCTTCAGAAACAGCCTGTCATGTAGATCCTTATCAGAGATTTTCTAAAAACCTAGATAAAATATGTCATATGCACTGCAATTATCTACTTTATAACTCCTAAGCTCATTAAAGAGGTCAATTAGTCATTATTGCCTTTTCTAAACCCCCTCTGGCAGCCTCAGGTTAGGCTTTGGCTTCTTAATGCAGGCAGTACTCAAGCCGTGCTCCCAGGAGCTAAGTGCATCTGCAGCCAGAGCTGAGTACCAGCACTTTTAGAGGGGAAAAAAAGGAAAAAGAAAAGGAAGGTAACTGCCCACTGTTCCACTCACATATTAAATATTGATGAACAGACTGAGAAAATAGAGCTGGAAATGTAAGGAAGTCACATTTGAGAGAAGAAGAGAAAAATCAGAAAGAGAACAGGAGGATGGGGGGAGTGTGTACTGCAGAGCACTTTTGTAAGCAGAAGCTGAAATTAGCAGGGGGGGTATCTATTTGCAAGCAGAACAAATACAATTAGATGGTCCTCCTGCTAATTTTGGCTTCTGGCTGCATAAGTGCACTGCAGGGCACGTACCTTCCTCACCATTTCCTCCTGTTCTGTGCATCCCAGGTGATATCTGTGAAACGGCAAAGGTGGAGCACCTCCATTTTGAGCACTGACTGGAAGTGCTTGGCTACCATGATTCCTAGCTGTTTGCTATGAAAATAAGCACACAGAAATTTTGAGTTATTCCTAACAAAACCTTCCTTACAGCATTGTTCCAGGGTGGTGCACTGCTTGATGAATCAACACAGCCAAATACTCAGAAAGTCTCACAGCTGCCTTGTTCTTCCTCTGTTGGGACCATCTCTGTTTCCCAGTGGGTCCTAGACAGGATCTTCACACAGAATCATGTTCATGGAGAAATTGTTCATTTGGGGCTATGGGGCTCTATCTCTTTTTAAAATTAATTTAGGAGTGTTTCTAGTTTACTCTGTCATCTGTGGTCCACATTTTACAGAATTAGATTTCTGTTTTCCTTTTTTATTCTCTTTTTCTTAGTTTTGTTTGTCAGCATTACAGCTGATCACATTTCCTTCTATTTGCAAGTTTGTTTTATCTATATTTCACAGTTGCAATCTGGGATCTCCACTATCTTATTACTGTGTGATAAGTGATATCTGCTATAACTGCACATGAAGTCATTTTTTTCTGTTTCTTTCATATCCTTTCAAAGTTGGCTCATCTGAAATAACAAATTGTTGTCTTGCGGCTGCAAATTATTAGTTTGGGCTTATTAGTTTTGATTTCTAAGGTAATTTAATGTGTAACATTATTATAGTTACTCATAACTCAGGGCTGTATTTAGAGTCCAATTTGGCTTTACCTTCTTAGCTATTAATTGCAACCTAGTTAAGACTGTGTCTATATCAGAATGAAGCAATATTTTTGTGAAAAATATCTCTACATCATTTCCTAACACCCAGGTTTTCAGGGAGCTCCCTTATTGAGGACAACTTCTATGCTGAGATAGGCAGCACATGCTGTACTATTTGTGATAATATATTTTGTGCTTACTAGAATTCAGGTTAACAACATAACAGAAAAATGTGGGGGGCTTTATAGAATTAGCCTGTCATAGCCTTTCACTATGACAGGCTAATAGATTCACTAATATCTTAATCTGTGACATACTGAGTTTGTTTTGGTTTGGTTTTCTGTATGCATTTCTTCTATTTATGTCCCTGATTATCTGGTTTCATCCATGCAAGTGGAACTTTATATCCATGCTGAATCCCACAAAAGGCCCCCATTGGCCTTTTGTAGGAGAGGTAGGGGTACGTCCATTTGCATCCAAAACCAAACAAATGAGTTAGGGAAAACAACAAATACTTTTTCTATGGTGACTATTGAGTCCGGTGAGAAAACAAGATAATTTCCAATTTTGCTAGCACTCCCAAATCCTCAGCCACCTCATCTGTAAGAAGGAGTAACACTGGTTAATGTGGAACTTTACTTGATATTTCAAAATATGTCAATACCCAGGCCTTTAAACTTTCAGCAGTGCTCAGACCTGCATCTCTGGAGTACTAAACCCACTAAATATTCCTGTTTTAGTAACTAAAAGCCATCTTACGTGCCATGCAGCTCTTGCCAGGACCATAGGCATTAAAGGAAAGTGCTATGTAGATCAAATATGGGCTCACCTGCCAGGCAGCATATGTTTTGCTACTGTCAAACCCAAGGGCTCTGTAAAGGGTTGAGACAGATGCTTATCTCACCTTCTGCACTTTTCTGAGAGATCATGTCACAGCATCCACATTGTTGGAATGCTTTATTGTGAAACACAGCACCCTTTTTAACACTAGTTTGCCAGCAATCTGAGACTTGCTGGTAGAGGTTTTCTTCCACATCAGCCAGGCTTGGCTATCTTAAGTTTTCCTAAAGTGACATGTTGGAATTCCCTCTATGCATACCAACCTGGAGATATATGAGGTTCAGTGAATTGTAAACTTTCACAACTGATTTACATGTTCCAGGTTTTAATACCCTCTCAATTCTTAAACGGATTAAGGAGGACAGTCTTTAGCTACATTTGACAGAGATTATTCTTGACATGGCCTATTTTTCATGGTAGTCATTTATTGTACTTGGTAATTAGCTATATGGTCTTTCGCATTGATTTTTCTTTCTGCTTTAGGTTTGCACCCTAAATGCTGGATGGATATGTTGTTTAGTGACACCACTTTTGTTTATTCTGCAATCTGGCGTATTTGATAATTCATTCATTTCTTCACATGACATAAATTGGCAATGAATAAACTAAGGTTGGAAATAAAATTATTTTGGCTGTCATAGGATGGATAAAAGCCCTGGAATGGCTGCCCAGTAATAGGAATACTGAAGGCCAAAAACCCAATTGCTTTTTTAGATGAAGCTTAATCAGTTCCTGAAAAGGCTTATAAGACCCAACATAGTGGCTCTGATAATGAGGAAATGGGTCCCAAAATGCCTTTTCCAGGCATGAGAGACCAGCATGCACACACAACATGATTCATCATCACATAACATCACAGCATGTTCCTACGTGTGCAAAAAAGAAAAGAAAAAACTAATGATTGTCCATTACTTTTAGGCTTTCCATTGTGCCTTGGAAAGGTGAACTCTAACTTTGAACAACTATTGTTTCCATAGGGAATTTTGAAGAATTTAGGGGCACATGCCAACAGCTCCTGACACAGCATGTACTTGCAGTTTCTAAGGCTGCACATTAGCAGTCAACCAGATTCTGCTTTTATGATATTTTCCACAATGATCAGGTATTGTTGTACATGGTTTTTTTGTGTACACAAATGCAAACTTGCTATTTTGATAACCAAGGTATTTTTCTTCCCCAAGTTTTTTTTTTCATATTTGTCTAGATACAGATTTCAAGATATTTTCAGATGCACAGAAAGTCTAAAAGCAGTGAAGGAAATGCACATAGAGCAAGTGTTCCAGATTCAACTTATTATTCATATCCTGGTGATGGAATACCTTCAACTTCCCAGCATCAAGATATAGACATTAGTGAAGACATAGGAAAAGGCTCAGTAGCCAGCTCTGACACACAGACATTGCCTTTGCAACCACTGCAGAGCTACAGCAGGGTATTCTATGCCCCAGACACTCACTCAAGTCATTGCCAGCAATGGCATTCCTCTTGCTGTGCTGCAAGGGCAGAGGACTATGATTTTTCAGAATGTGTGGGGGATGGGGTAGGGTGGAATTTATCTGCCACTTAATGAAAAGGGTAAAAAGCCTGGAGGGACAGTGAAGTAAATACCTACATGTAATAGTAAGACAAATAGTTTCTGCATCAAATGGCATCTGTAAAGCTGTCTTTGCGTCATGCAGCAATATATTTGGAAGTTGTTTGTATCACTCTTTATATTCCCAAACTTAGTTCTATGCACCCATCCTGTCCAGACCTACACTTTATAGGAGCTCATGGAGTATGGAAGCAGGGTTACCACTCCTTGAGCCTAAGGGAGGTCAGGCATCAGGGCAAAGATGTCAGGGTAGATTTGTCAGCACCTTAGCAATAGGATAAGAATTTTACCATTGAGATCTATTCAGGGGCTGAAGCTGTGGATGAATTTCTGTAGCCTGAGATTTTCTAGCTGTCTTGTGGAGTGTTAAAAACAAGAACAAGCTAGTGTCGCCTAGACAAAAATATTATTTACATTTGGGACTATCCCAACCCTAAAGTATTGAGTGAACCTTTGAGAGCTATTATCAGTATTATGAAGTGTCTTAAAACTTTCCAGACCCTACCTTGCATGTCCTTAGTACTCTGAAAGTCCTCAGCTAGAACAACAAAACAGAGTCAACCACAATCACTTGTGGCAGAGAGTTCAGTAAGAGTACAACTGGGACCATTCCACCTCATTCACCAGAAAGCTAAGAGATAATAGAGGTGCTGGTTCACTTTGAACTTAAAAGAGACTTGAAACATCAATCAACAACAAAAAGGTATCTATCTCCATCTTGAGTCAAGCTACAATGCTAAGTTTTACAGAAAATTAGTGTAATACATCATCAAGTCAAAGCAATATTGCTTGCAATCTCAGGTTGGTTAATCACAATGATTTAAAATATTTAATGTTATAAGTGTGAGGAAAATGCAGAAATTGAATTGAAAACTTATGTGAAGTTGTGACAATTCTAGTAACATAATGCCTTTGTATGATGGACTACTGAAAAATGCCTCATATAATCAGATGCACAACTAAAGGGCTTGAATGTGTCTTGCCATGTATCAAATAAAATGTTGAGTACTTATTTGGAATCAAAACCAGCTGCTGTTCCTTCAGCACCCATTCCACTTGCAATAGCTTTGGAGAGAACAATTCACAGAAGCATAAGAGGGAAGAAGACAATGATAAAGATATGAAAAATGCCTGTTTGATCATGATCCAGTTTTTATCTGTTTCATATCAGCTGTCTCTCTTTCATCCCTGACAAAATAACTGGCATGTGCCATATTTTAAAAGTAGACACAAAGAAAGAGAATTGGCCATGTCTCCTGGCATTAATCTCCCTCCACAACAGCCTGTGATTGAGTCAGATCTATTATTCTCACTTTCAGGTCTGAGTCACTATCAAAAAGGATGTTATTTCTCCAGCATCCTTTATAGCAGGGATATACACTGTCTGGTAAAGAGGGTGCAGAGCACTTCAAGTCCTATAAAACTTATTCTGGCTCTTGCTTTTGACCTGTTCACAGCTTATGTGTTCACCATTTTCTGTACCTCAGAAGATGACAGGACTACACCTAGCTTTTTTTTGTTTTACTTATCTAAAGCTTATTTTTTTCCTGTCATACAAAAAAAGTTGAGCTACAGCTTAGGTATATTTTTATGTCTGGACAAATCTCAAAAAGCCATCACTTACTTAATCCCTTCATCCAACATCACACTTCACTTAAGTGACTTTTCAGAACGAAGCCTGTATGGAACTGACTGTAGTATTTTACTCTCACTGTGAAATATTCTTCCCTTTTGTGACACCAACTAGTTTTGAAATGCTGTAAAAATGCTGACAGAAGAAATACCAGAGAACTGTTTTAAAAAGCTTGTGAAGGATCGGTAGGTCCAGAGGTGTTTTTCAGCATCGGAACAGCTAGGGGACATTTAAAACCAAATGGAAAAAATTCTAGAGGACACAGAAGATTTAGTGTGTTTGAGGGAGTCACCAACATGAAAGGTAACATATTTTGGTGGAGGCTGGAGGGGACAGAATCTGATGGACAGTATGTCAGCCCTATAGTAGTAGCGGGGGGGCAGGCAGCACCACTGGAACATGGGGAAAGCAATGAAATGAGAAAGGTAAATGAAGCGAAGTGTAGCATCAGGCAGAGGCCCCAACATCACAAACACAGTCACAGTGTGTACAGTCTCATAGATCCTCTGAGTTTTACATTGAAGAGAAGTGACAAAATCATCAGGAGAGAAATGAGAATGACCAGCAGAAGCCTGAGGAGGAACAGTGTGAGAAGGGAGTCAAAAACACTAAAGAGCTGCCTGAGGTTAGTGCAACTGGACGACGATTTATGAAGGGATACATTCAAAACTGCCTCAAAGGTTAATGTGAAGCTTGGACAAGAGAATGAGAGAAAAGAAAATCTTCAAGAGTCCAAGATGCAAGTAAGGTACATGGCTCTTACAGCTCAGCTGTACAATTACGCTGCAAAACTGAATTCCTGAACAGCAGCTCTTTGCTTTACTGTCCTGAAGTGGCATTCCCAGACCTGTCTTTGTCATTTGAGCCCTGCTGCCTTCCACTGCTACAGCACCTGCACTGCAACAAAGGAAGAAGCCCTAAAATAATACTGTGGATTAGTATGATTAAAATAATACTAGTCTTCCAAAGACTTCATTTTCAAGTGTGAGCACCAGTCTACATATATGTTCACAATATAGACGCATGTATGAACACATTGGTCCTATACATATATAGATTAGGTTTCATATTCTGCTGCTTATCAGAATTCCTAATATTTATCTGTGTTTTAAACTTTTCCTTGGGAATCTGGATAAAATAAAAGTAATTCCTGCAAACATGTCCTACAGTCTCACTTTGGAGACCAAAACATCACTTCTCAATTTCCTGAAGTTGTAGTAGAGTTACATTTAAAAAAAAAAACCCTATCATTTAGGCTTTTCCCAAGCTTTGCTGCATTCTGGAAGAAGCCATTCCACTTCCAAAGCAAGTGGTCTGAAGGGCTCTTTCCCAGGTCCACACCCTTTGCATTCATTCAGCTGCATCAACAAGAATCTTGTCCACCCACATACTGCAGTATATTGGTTCCTGAACTCCAGTTTATGGCCAGTTACTTTAATATTGCACCCTCTATAATTAAGGGGATTATTCTGCTTTTCATTCAAATCATATAGCCATTTTTCACTTGGCTTTGTTATAGCTTTAATTATGACCTTAGGTTGAGGTGGTATAATTTTACTTCAAGAAATATGTCAGAACTCAAGTAATGACATCCCCAGGTTTCGTAGAAATTGCAGGGATCATAGGAATTTAACTTGATAATTACCTCAATATTTCAAGTCAGACAATCACCATATAAAATAATTATGGGTTGTTGTTTTTCCAAATTCACTTTGTGGGTTACTGTAGGTTAGTGCAAGTTACAATATATGATGTTATATAGATAGAGATATAGAGATAAAAAGGTATAATATACCTAAACACAAGATTATTCAACTGGATGTATAAGAAATGCCAAAAGACAAAGAGAGGCACCTCTTTTAAATGTATGAAAGAGCAAACACCACATTTCCAGTTAAGGAATGTTCAGATCAAGGAATATTTTCCACCATCACTTTAGCCCCAGAAATCTCCTTCCCTGTGAGACTTGCAAATATGCAAAAAACTGGCTCAAGTGGGAGGAAAAATTCCCTTTGTAAACATCTTGCATGAAACCTTCAATAACTGGTCCCTCTGTCACCCACTTAATCTCTCTTTTACTAACACAAGCACTCACTCTTAGCCAGCATTTCATTGTGTTCCTTGGCACAATTATGGAGATTTAAACTGTAAACCACTATTTGCTAAGGTTTTCTTTCTTCGGTTTTAAAAAAGCAATTAACAATGACCAAAAAGGTCGTATATAAACATACCATGATTTGAGTACATCTTGTGGGTCTCCCCCCACTTCAAAATGCTTTTGTTATCTCTTGCATGTAAAGATGAAGAAAAAAATTACTTGGCGTGATTTCCATCATGTTGATTCTTCTGGGTTCTCAAATCTTATGATCCATGGAAAGTCTGGATTCATGCTTACTTCTACTCTTCATTAAGTCAGTTGTAGTTGAATTGCTGGTAGGGCAGGCTGCTGATACAGTAGGTGGGCATGCTGAATAAAATACATACCACAGCTGTACCTGCACTTGTCAGAGAGCCAACCTGCTTTACGCCAGTCTGTTCTCCACTGCTTCCTGGTCATAGCCCATCTGTTTCTGAATTCATAAAATGCTGAAGAACACAAATACCTGAACCTATTATGGGCAACATGCTTCAATTAAATTCTGATTGTGGAGCAGTGTTTAACAGACCAACATTGGTAATATATCTCTTTCAAATTTGTCAATAAAATAGACACCCATCCATAGATATTTCTGTGGAATGCAGAGGTTTTTCTATGTAATGGCTTCTACATATGGTGCGCCTGGCCAATATTCTTGCAGTTGCAAACAAAATCAAAACAAAAAATAACTGCCAAACCAGAGTATGGAAGGTTACTAAGACAGATTAGTTAGAAACCTACTTATGGGGAGAGGTTTCACAGTAGGAGCACATACAGGTGAAAGTAAGCCAGTCAGCTATTAACCTGAAGTCTACCAATAGCTTAAAGGAGTACTTTACTTTTCAATTGGATTCAGTGATAACATAAGCAAGATAGCGCACACAAAAGTGATGATACTGATAAAAATTTATCTTGTACTATAATTTTTGCACTGGGGGTGAAACACTCAACTTTACAAATCTAGTTTCATAAAAACTAATAATTGGAGGAACTCAGCAGGCTGTCAATATCTGATTTAATAGAAACAGACTTTAAACATAAAAATAGGTGAGGGATATATCTCCAGGAAAACTGCTGAGGAAACTTATAGTAGCTATGATTAAACTAGCTGTCCTCTGGATGTCATCATTGCTCTTTTTATATGCTGTTGGTTAAAGGTGTATTTATGTAGAAGATAACTGCAGTCCTAAGGAAGCTGGCTTGGGTGCATCAGTTTTGGTAGTTCAGTGCATTTCTAATTAGAACTGAATACATGAGTGTGGTCCAGATCATTACTAATGATAATCTACAATGAACAATTTTCTATAATGTAATGCAAGAAAAACCACCCCCTGTGCACATTTCATTTGATGTGAATTCACATCTCTGCTTCAAGAAGCACTTTATGCCTCTTCACAAAAAAGTCCATCTTTCCATATGTGCAGCTGAGCCAGAGCTGCCAGTCAGCAACAGCATTTGCAGCATTTGTAAAAATCTTTGATTTAACACAGAACCAGAATTTAAAATTTAAAAATAAGGTGCTTGGTTTCTCAGGGAGGGAATACTCCATTAGCACGGATGTGCCAGAGCAGAAAGGAAAAATTTGGAATACACCTTACTGTAGCAAGGTTGACCCTGAAAAATTTGATAGAGAACACAGACCAAAGCAGAGCACTGCAGATATTTACCGTATTTCTACAAGACCTTTTGTAAGTTATTACAGTGAAATAGTATAAGTAGAAGCAGATTCTAGGCTGAATCATTCTCTCAGCATGAAGCATAATGTTGAATTCAAATCTTCTCAGTACCTTTCAAGTCCAGATGAATCCAAAGACAAGGAGGGGCTGGCTGTCCAGGCGCAGTTGGGTCTGCTGGCAGGTGGTGCAGGCTGAACTGGCCCCAGCTAGCTAGTAAAGGAGACTGTCACCTTTGCACTTCTTTTCCTGAGCTGTGCCAAATGTTTCTCGCTGCTGTCAGCATCCATCCTGAAACACCTGAAATAGTGTCAATTTTAGCAGCATGGGGACTACTCTGGAAGTCTTAGAAATACAAGTATGATGTCCTCCCTTCTGCATGGCCACTGCACATGTAGCGAGTTGTCAGAGTGCTACATTGCACCAAAAAACCCCTACATCTTTCACAGAGGAATTATTATGGAGCTTTCAGACAGAGATGCTGCCCAAGTTGTACAAGTTAACACTTAACATATTCCCTCCCAAGCAATAAACACTCCTCTCTCACAAAATTGACTGGGATTGAATTTTGTACAGGGGCAGGGGAAAAGGTGCTCCATGCCGAGCTTTATCCGAAGTGTTAGTTAGATGGCATTCAGCAAATCACACTTAGGTCTACAGAAAGCACCTAGACTGAGCCTCGCAGAAAAAAATGGTTTCAGAGCTGAGCCTTAGAGCTCCTGGTCAGCCAAGCGAAGAGGTGCTTATAGTCCATGAGTTATCTGTGCTTATGATTTTGGGAACACTCAAAGGCTTCATGCTGTTGGCCGGGCTGAAAAACTCAGTATTTTTTTGATGCCTCAGCTCTGTAAGGATCATAAAATTTTATATTCTTCTAAGTTCTCACACTTCTAAGTGGAGAAGTATCTCTTAGGTAACTGGGAATACCCCTCAGAAAGGGCACTTACCTTTCCTTCAAGGATGAGGTGGAGGTTTCCCACATCCTTTTATCCTATAGCTAGTGGGTAGCACACCCATTTTGGAGGAAAAAGGCCATCTCCAGGGGTCCTTAGTTCTATTTCAACTGAAATACATCAACAGGTCACAAAACAGGAAATGTCGGGATTTCCCTCTCCCAGGCAAGTGCCTCAGCCATATAAGTAAATAATGTGGTTTGTACTTGCTCTGTCTCTTTAGTCCAATTAATCCTTCAAGTTTCATGCAAGTGTAGAAGCTTAAAAGAAAAAGTTTCCTTCCCCATATCCCAGTAGCCTCTAACTGGAGGTCAGAGCATTTCAGTGGGAGACTGGAGAGGCAAAGTTAATTACTTTCAGATGTGACGTATTTGGAGCCCCCAGATGTTGGCTACTGAACTGCTGTGTTGGAGAGGCACCAACACTGCCCTGGCCATGTTTTGGAAGGATGGCTGCTGTGTTTCTTTTTCAAAAAAAGGTGCCTCTGTCTCTGCCTTCAGGAAAAGATCTCTATTGCCAGGTAAACAGACTAAATACTACAGGGCACACCTACTGGCTTGCTTAAACACTGCTCCACACTCAGTCTGCTGGGGCTTCATGCATTTCCCAGCAAAGGTAGACCAGGGCCCCACCATCTGCTTGACACACCAGCAGAACATGGGTCTACACTGGTCTGAACTAATCTGAGTTTCTTTAGCTCAGTACTGACAGGCTGAAGCTTTGAGGAGGGCTTATTACTTTGGACATAGATTTGTGTTACTATGGCTTCTGGATCAGTGCTGTGTCCATTTCATATGGGATGCAGAGACTCTGACCACAGAGAAGCCTTATATGCCAAACAGGGCTGTGCAAAATGTCTCACTGGCTATCACAGAGCCAAACCCCCTGGAGAATCTGCACTTTACCTTCACCATGTCATCTTTTCCTGATTACTCAATATTTTCAGAGGAGGTGTGCCAATTAATTTCTTACAATCAGTACACCATTTTGTAGTAAAGTATGAAGCAGCTTTACTAAAAGATGTAGTTTTAGATGTTCAGTCTATTGTTTCTAAGCATCCTCTGAGATGCAAAAACATGGCTGGAAAAATAACTCTGATGTGCTGCCCCATTTCAACACTGGAGTTTTGCCTTGAATGTTAATGTGTATGTTTTCATGCCTCAGCTACACTAACTGTACTTCTTTCCTGTTTCTATTTATTTTGGAAGCAATATATGTTTACTAAATCAGTTGAAAAGTGTTAATGATCAGTTCACAGAATACTAATGTGGATTCAAATTACTTTCACATGAATCAAGACAAATTAAAAAATACTGTTTGATCACAAACTGCTTCACATCCATGTCTCAAGAATTCTGGCATACTGAAATAAAGAATCCTTTTAAATTTTTTTTTCTTAATATCTTATTAGATACTTAAATTGATCAAAAAGGTGTGTGTACAAGAATACATTGATGATCTCTGTTTCATGTAACAGAGAATTAAAACCCCCTCTGTGTGTATAGTGTGGCAAGGTTGTGAGGGTATCAAAATCAATTGCACCATAAGCAATGTCTCTTCCATGTGCCTGAAAAGGAAGGAGACGTATAAGTGCAAGCAAACAAGTTGTGACATGGGTACAGCCAGCCCTGACTTATAGCATATTATGTAGCCCTGAGAAATAGATGTGAAACCTGAAGACTGGTAACCAACATGGACATAGAAAATTTATGTTTCCAACATAAATTTGTATTGCTCCCCAGAAAACTAACTGATATTGAAGCATACTCCAATGACAAACCAGTTTCAGTGACAATTCAGTTTGATCCTATCTTGATCTCAAATAAAGAACTGCCTTTCAAGTTTGTCATATATTTTAAAGGTAGGAACTTTCAAACTATAGAATTCCTACAGATTTTAGTAGAGAAGAGCAACCCAGTTAGTGACATCCACTGGGAAAAGGCAGCCAACTCAGAGATTACAGACCACATGCCATTTGTGAGTGGTGTGCTAGTTAAGAGCACATGCAATACCCACTGGTCATACCTACATACAGGTGACAAGGAACACACAACCTCTAGCAAACCAGGCTTGAGTAGTTCTGCTGTTCATACAAAGGCTTTTTTTTCCCCTTTCCATCTGTTAAAATCTGTCCTTTCCAGGCTCTCAGACGTTTTAAGTTAACCTCTTAGTGCTTTACCATGCAGAAATACATATATGCTACACTAGCAAAACATGGATGCATCATGATAATACATGTTGTGACTTCACTGG
>JAOEGS010020041.1:0-42254 GCA_025447755.1 Corythornis vintsioides
AAATATGTTTTTTTAAATTTTTTTATATGTTTATAAAAAAATAGATAAAATATGTTTTTATAAATCCTGTTCATATGTGAGTTTATATGTTATATTTTTCCACCAAGTTAACTCTTCAGTACCAAAAGCTAAATACTATCATTTCAACCAAATGGTGTTTCTTGCATACAAAATACTGAGCTCCATTTCTAAGTTTGGCTTCTTTAATAAGTGCTGTCTCACATTTTAAGGCCCGAGTTGTGAATGTCATACAAGAAAAAGGCATTAAATGCAATTGGGCCTTTACTGCCCATGACCAGAATCCTCAGATATCAGGAAGTAATACCAAAAAGTAAAGTTTTAATTTGGGAATAATTCAATCTATTCAATTTATACATTTTTTTAAAATAAATTATTACATATCAGAATAAAACTATGGCTGTCTTATTAAGTTACTGTACCTTTGTGTTGCCAGATACTCTCAACATGGCTGCATTGCTATAACTCTTTTAATTTTACCCATAGATATTTAGATCATGCATGGTATGTGCAAACATCTTTATTGCATTTACTTTTATCATGTAATGTGTTCAGTAGCGTGTAGCTTTCAGAATATTTATCCTCAGTAAGTCCAGTATCTGTCATCTTGCTATTAATAGAAATAGTTAATTTTTAAAGTAGTGACCCTTTAGAAATACCAGAATATCAGAATGTATCAAGTAATCTTTAGCTACTCAGTCTACATTCAAACATGTTTCTAACATACCAAGGTTATTTCTCATGATACAGAGGAGTTAAGGTGATTTACCAAGATTCTTTAAATGTATTGCACAGAAATGAGTTGCATTTAAGCACACCAGCAAAACTCCCTGCACTTTCAGTTAGTTTAAGCTTGAAGTGCACAGCAAACATTCATACCAAACAAAAAGCAGATCAACTTGTATTGCATACTTCATCTAGAAAAGCTCTTGTGCTCAGTATTGCTAAATAGAGCCAGTATTATTTCATACATCTTTGCAAAGTTAACAAGTAGTTTAAGCCATTCAACACCATGCTTTAAGCAGTAATTTAAAATTTAAAACATTTTACCTTGTAATCTAACCTAACAGCAGATTCTGCTTGCTCTCATTTAGTCTCCAGTTGCAAATGAAACAGAATCACAGTGATATCTTTAAAACAAACAGAGAAACAGTAGGGATTGTTGAAACATGTTAGATGATTCCTTAGTTAAGTCTGAAACAGCTTCTTCCCCTGGGGACAAAGCGCTGCTGTGTTCTGTGTAGAGGCTCAGCTAATGCTGGGACTGCAGGACTAAAAAGCTCACTTAAGGCAAATGAAAAGCAGCACAATACGTTCGGTCCGTAGGCTGACAAGGCACAGATGGAAATTCTCTTTCAGTACTTAAGAGTTGCATAAGGAACAGGAAAACGAAAAAAGACACCAAAAACTGTGTATTTTATTCAGTTCTGGTTTATATATTTAGAGAGTACGTTTCCAGGGGGTATGATTTTAATGTAGCTGTATTATTTTACAGACAGAATACATTTTGGCAAGCGTGACCTTAACATAAAAACTTTCATTTAAATTTGAACATCTTTTCTTCGGTTCATATTTTCTTAATCTACTCCTGCTGTTATAACCTATAATCTACAAGCATCAAACCTTTTTGCTGAAGTTTTAACACAGGGATTTTTTCTTTTGTCCGTTTACAGCAGGGATTTCACCATAAGATGTAGCTTATGCATGGAAAATAAAATTACTGAAACCTTTTCCCTTCATTTTTTTTTGTATGGCTAATTACATCCTGAAACATGATCCTGAAGCAGAGCTCTGCAGAAGCTTCAGTGCAGTTAGTAATCCAAATAGAAGAACGGGAAGGGGGGAGGGAATAATGGTACCTTACCACAAGTCCTTCTTGTGCCAGCAGAGCCTTTTCCTTCATCCCCACATAGAGCTTCTGCAGAGTGTCAGTGTTGGATGATGTGGAGAGTCTGCTAAGCTTCAGAGATTGCAAATTTACCTGGAGATGGAGTTGTCTCAGTTCTTCATACATTAAAAATTCATTGTTTGCTTGAATTCATACTCAGAGGGCTGCTTAGACAGATAGTCATGGAATGGTATAACCATTGAGTTAACCATAATTGTTAGCTGGTATGTGGTGGAAAGATACTGGGGAAAAAACCATCATCTTTTAAAATAGTAATTCACTTTCTACTGGGCTTTGCTTTGCAAAGTCACAAGAAGAAATATTAAACTTCTGCAGTTTGTTCAGAGCTGTTTCTGTAGAAAGAACAGAGATAGTTAATAAATGGGAGCTAGCATCTGAACTGAGAGAGCAAGGTGCAGTACCTGTGTGAAAAGCATTGCTTGTAGAGGGTGAGTCAAGCTACAGGACAACAGTTCTTGTAACACTAGTAGGGGAAAGCATAACAAATGAGATCATCTTCTCATGGGTATGCCTGGCAGGTAAAAGACTTTCAGTATCTAAATGATGGTGTATTCATTAGAGACAGAAGTGACAGAATTCACTTCATTGTACATCATCTGATAGTGTTCAGGCACACATCTTCAGAAGGAAGCCCAGCTGGGCCACCAGATTGCCTGCTAGGAGGCCACCAAGGCGGATCTGTCCAGCCTTTGCTCACCTGAAGCTCTAGTTTAGAACATCTGCTTTGGATGTGGCATCTCAGATTGCTGAATTATGGAAACAAAATAAGGAATTAGAATCTTTTGAAAACTATGCTAGGTAAGTGTGTAAGAGCAAGTGTGCTTTTTAAGCTAGCCATAGCCTATGCACATACTGTGTCTCCATACTGGGAATCTGCCTAGTTCATGGTAACATGAAGCAAGAGAAAGATAACTTCCTTCTGCTGTCCCAGCAGAACTTGTTCACCTCAGTGGGTAGTGCAACTTACAGCCTTTTATACCAAAAACTTGCATTCTTTAAGTATCAGTGTTCTTGGCAAAGGATAAATCAAAACACAAACTTCAGCTGATGTATATATTCAGTAGATTCCTGCAGAGATTTCGTTTGGCTACAGTATGACACGGGTAACATACTGCCCTCCTCTGCATCCGTGTCTTTGCAGTCATTTCTGCAGAGCACTGACAGGCAAAACTTATCTACTTATGATATCTACTCCTATACCATGAAGGAATACAAGAATATTTATTAACTAGGAAATAATATTTTGTGATCAAAGCCTTGAAGTGTAATAGCTCAGTCATCAAAGAAAGCCAACTAGCTTCTCTGAGCTAGTTGAATGCAAGGTATAAACTGACATATCAGAGTAGAGGAAAGAATGTGTTTCTTTGAGCTGCTGATAATTTACAATATTACTTAAATTAGCTTCTTAACTAACTGTATGAGTGTACTCAGGAGGTCATGTAGGTCACCTAGTCCAACCTGCTGCTCAAAGCATGGTGAATAATGAATTCAAAGTAGGCTTTGGCTCAGTTGGTTTTAATACCCAAATTTATAGGTATGTGGTGTTAGGGACTCAGAGCACCTGAGCTTTTATGGAACTTTTAATGAACTACATTTACAGATTTTTAACTTTGTTGAGATTAATTCAAACCTCACCACCCAGTTGGGGGGATGGGAATGAATATAAATATAAATATATGTTGTTTCCTCTATATTTTCCCCCCCAAACATTGAAAAAAACACTGTTATTTTTAACATGTGTCACCATTTATTTTTTTATTTTAAAGTCAGGTCACTTTATCTTACATATGTGTGTATTTAGGTAATGATTTATATGTATTTTATGCTGCATGTTGCTCTGTGCACTGTCACCTGGCACCACGTCTCACATGATGTCAACAGCAGCACATCCAATAGCTTCAAATGTTCCACTCTCCTCCTTCCTTTCAGTACCTTTCTCTCTCATCATTGCTCATAGACATTTTCTTATGCCTCCTGGTTTACTATGCTGTTTAGAGAAGGGCTAGTTGAAGTTGGATCCATTATGTGATTTATTCCTAAAACACTGGTGCAAGTATTCTTTCTGTGAGTCAAAAGCCACATCCGAATTCTGCAATTTTGAGCTCCTTCTGTTGTGTTCAGGAATTTGAAAGAAAAGAGACAGTACTGAAAATTTCAGCAGCTTTTTTTTTAGCCTTTCATGAAACTAAGGAATGTAATTATTTTTTTTTTTAACTGCTTTACTCTTAGATGCCATGATGCATCTTCTAACTGCATGTTGCTTTTGATCAGAGGCAAAGATGGAATCCTGAACTTTGAAATTACTGATGTGGGGCTTTTAGCTTTTTAAATATAACATATGTTTGTAGTTGAAAAAACAATAGCAATGAGGTGAAATAAGTTTCTAACTTCTAAAGTCAGCACTTAAGCTAAGTGCTAAGCACAAAACTTAGATGGGGAGTTTTGGATTGACAGTACCTTTCATTTCTAAAAACCTGCAGCAGTTACTGCATTCCTTTTTGCAGTCAACAGTCACCAATATCCTTAAGGAAGAAAGCATCCAAGGCAAAAATGTTGCTGGGAAATCATAAGAGAGATTAAAAACAGATTTTCTTCTCATATTTAAAAATATTAATGAACCATTGCAAAAAGTATTGAGTATATCTTCAGGTGAGGAAAAAAAAAGGTAAATTTGCAGTATGAATTGGAGGTAACTGGGATCTGTTAATATTAAAAAGTTTCCTTTCAACTTGAACAGCATCCCAATTCACATTCTTCACTAAAGTAAATGGAATATATAAAATATTACTATTCATTAGTATTAACTTACTCCAGACACTGATTGCCACAACTCAATGCCTCTTGGATATGGCTCCATTGAACACCACATCACCATTTTTATTTTGAGATGTGTTTTTCTCACTTTATATCTCAAATGCCAATGAACAGATGGAAGTCATTTGAAAACCCTTCCTTCAGCAGCTACATGAAATTTGAGGGTCCTGTGTTTTATGCCCTGCCTCTAACTGTGCATCAGTGAAGAAATTTAGTAGAAGTTTTATTATTTCATGTCCTAGAGCCTGCTCTCTCTGGTGCTCCAAAGCAAATTGCCCACCTAGCTTGAATAAGTATGACTTTAAAACGCTGGGCATTGTAAGTAAACATCTCAGATTTTCACTGTCCTTTTGTTTTTCCTTTAAAATAGTATCACTTCTTTTTTTTTTTTTTCAGTTTCAAATGTTGACACTTCCCTATACATTGGGCAATAGTATTTCAGCTATTTGTTGACATGTATTTTTTCAAAAAATACATGTTTTAGCAACTGAGCATGTCTTCTGTGTCTGTTTAAAATAGCACAATGGGCTTGGTTTGGGGTTTGGTTTTTCTCATGTGCCAGAATTGAGTATTGTTATTCATCAATATAGTTTAGAGGTTTCTAACTTTTTTCTAAAATAAAATAACTGTATTTTGCAGAATAAATATAAAGAGATGGAGTTTTGGTTTTGTTGGGGGTTTTTTTGTCCTTGCCTTTGTTCACATATTATCCCTAATTTCTGCTGTACTCAAACTTTGTATAAACTTGAAGACTATTGATACAAGTATTTTTGCATTCCTGTTTGAAGTCTTGGATCTTAATTTTAGCAAGTGAACATATAATTAGGGGAATATAAATCTATAATATTTTCAGACACTGTGAGCTCTTCTGTTCTGGGGAAACCCCATTAAATTACTAGTAACATTCTGAGAAATTTAAAGTTCTCTTTTCAGTTCTTATTTCTCAGAAATACCCCCTAAAACATTTTCTTTGTTGTTTCTTTCATAAAGATTATATTCTCCTATAAACTATGAAGAATTCAGAATGGTTTGGAAGAGGGTTTTGAAAGTCACAGCAACTGAAACAATTGCTAAGATTTTAGCAGGCAGACATAAGCTTCCTATAGGCTTTCATTCATTTTCTGCCATTATACTTTATATCTAGTTCCATGCTCTTCAGTAGTCTTGCCCAAACCAAAGTGTTTCTCTTAAACCATTTAAATAGTGAACTAAAATGAGCATATAGAAAAATTCTGCATTTTAAGCATAGGAAATGAGTTTATCTGTGTGCAAATACTGAATACACATTGTATACAGTTCATTACAGATGAGTAAATAATTATTCTAATAGTCTCTCCCTATTTATTTGCTTTTTTCAAAGCAATGTTTTTCTTTCCATGTTCTGCTTGGTTGCACTTTCCATTTGTAGGCAAAAAGAGAAAAGAAAAAAAAAGAAAAAGTGCCTATGCAGAACATTGTACTTCTCTAAAAAGGGAATGCAATTTTTTATAAACTTCTTTTGTATACTGTTGCCATCTTAAATTGTTTCAGAGGTGAAATAAGAAAATTAATACTTTATCTCTACAAATAAAAATGCTGGCATGTGATTCCACCTGGAAGACATGTTGGGTTCCTGTGGCTTGCTTCTTACATCACTTCTTTTTGTTGCCTGGGAAGTTTCTGCATGGCTTTTAATATTAAGCTAGAAATTAGTAACAGGATGCCTCTGCACTGAGAGACTGTCTCTGGAAGGAGATGTAAACTGAGGACACCAAATTTTGAGGCTTTTTGTCAAAAAGAAGGATTTGTTGGCAGCTGGTACGAGATGATACTTTGAGGAAAATAACAAAGTTTGCTTGTGGTTTCCTTTTAAATCTGAAACTTGGTTGTCTTTGCCTTCTGGTTCTTGTTTCCTCCCATTACAAACAGTAGCACTAAATGGTGTGCTTGGATAAATTAGTGGACAATGACAAAAGCTATGAGTGCAGCTATTCTGCAGTGTGCCACCAGTGAGAATTTGAAGGGGAAAATGTCTGGGATATTTATGTGTAGTGTGTATGTACACATATCTAGCTTTTTAATTAACAAATTAAGGCCATTTTGGGTTTTTTTATATGTAAAATGTTATAATTTTAAAAATTTTAATTTTCTAATTTTTTTAATTGACACGGGGTTGAAATGTACTGATCTTACAAAAAATATTTCTGTTGTAGGAACTACACTGAAGTGATATTGGGTCAGGTTTACAGCAGCAGGGCTACGTGTAACTTGCTGAGATGTCACTGCTGAGTGTGTTGAGGTGTTGGCTTTCAGTGGCTAGCTGAAGTATCAGTAATGACAGCACAGTTGGCACCATCTGAGCTACTCCAGTAGGCAGGCCACCAGTGAAGGGTGTGCTGCTGTGCCATCACTCTTACTGGTGCCTGGACGAGCTGTACTAAGTCTAGATCATGAGTATCTGTTCATTAGACTTATTGCTGGATAGGCAATAAAAGAAAGCCAGTTACTGAGCCAATGATCAGTTGATTTCATTCTAACAATTTTAACCCAGTCTGTTCAAGGCAGATTGGAGTATACTCAAAAATATCTGCAGCAGCTCTAAGTGTGATTGTTTCCTCTATTAGTTTTTCATTTTCTACTTTAAAACATTTTGCTGCTTCTGTACTGCTTCATAATCTGTTTACAAGCACATTGATTGCTAGGTACCTCATGTTGTTTTAACTGCTTCACTGGCTGAAATGCTTTAATTGACCTTTTTCCTTTTATGAGTGAATTTTTAAAAGCTTGAGTTCACTAAAGCTAACTCAGGGCTGTGCCATAAAAGAAGCCAGCAATAACAAAGGCATAGAAATATTTTTTTTTTTAATTAACAAGTATTAAATGTTTTGATTTAAGCAAACCAGATTTTAGCATGAGCCATCAACTTAGCAGCCTTTCAATAGTGTCTTAGTTTGAAGTGATGAATTGTTTGGTTTTTTTAACCATACATCACAGAGTTTGGTAGT
The DNA here is from genome assembly GCA_025447755.1 of Corythornis vintsioides. NCBI lineage: Eukaryota > Metazoa > Chordata > Aves > Coraciiformes > Alcedinidae > Corythornis > Corythornis vintsioides. Next base: position 7,726 of record JAOEGS010020041.1, read on the forward strand.
TGTTGGGGTGCAAGCTGTTAGATCTGAATTTTCTCTTTTTTAAGTTAAAATTTACACTCTAAAGGGTAAATTTCTTCAGCCACTGTGTCCTACAAAGTACTATTAACCTGAGTATTGAATATTTTTAAGATAAGTCCAAGCCATATAAAATCTTGAAGAAGTTTCTTTGTGGTTTTTTTTAATTGGTAATTCAATGAGGGGAAGCTACCTCTGCCTAACTTTCAGCCAAAACAAAACCCGTTTTCCTCATTAAATTGAATTGCATAAGTAAAATAATTTTTCTGTCTGTTTTCTGGTCTGTAAACTGCAATGATTGTCATTAACATCTCTACTATGTTCTTATGGGATGAAAAACATGGAGTAAAAGCTGGAGTAAGTATTCACCTGCACGGAGGTGGTGCTTTTAACACTGGTAGTGCTGCAGCACAGTCCCTGTGCTAAGGTACTGCAAACTTGTTCCCAGAAGTGCAACTCTATTTTGTTGGAAGTGTTTGCTGGTTTTGTTTCAGAGAGTTGGGAGATTCTTTAAGGTACATTCAGAGCAAGTCCTTTGGTCATGGAATGATGTTTTTGTCTCATAGAAATTAGCAGGAAAGATCTTACGAGTTAGTAAGGATTGGATTGTTGGAGAGGCAGTAATTCTGAATTTCTAGGGTACCAGGTTATGTTAGAAATGAGAAATGTGATTTTGGAGATAAAAGAGCTGTAGGCCTAGCATTTTAATTCTTTTTAAGGGGCATAAATACGTAGGTAGTCTAGACAGTGCTGCTTTTGCACCAGCAGGGGCAGCTACAAGCAAATGCTGATACAAAACTGATGTCAAAACAGAGAGGGGAAAAAAATAGGAAAAGCCAAAGATGAAGAATATGCTGGAGGCCTCAAATGTTAGCTAGCAGTTTATTGAAAGAGTCATCCAGAGGTCTTTCTACAGAGGAAAATATGAATATTGAAGTAATTCAGAGCTACTTTTTAAAAAAACACTCTAGGGCCTGCCTGCCATCTCAGCTTTTTCCTACCTCAGGGCTGGATCGTCTGTGCCTACCTTACAGTTCTGCTGAGAGCTTCAGCCTGGCTTTGGAAATACAGCCTGAGTGTTACTGTTACAGCAGTGTCTTTTGACATGAGCTGGGATAGCCATAGGTCTAAATTCTGAGAATGCAAAGTCTTGCTTCTGTTTCTTGCTTTACCTTCCTTTTTCTTAAACTATTTTTACTTGTCTATCCATTACTATCAAGCTTCTTGATCTTACTCTTTGCACACTTGGACTTACTCCTTTTTCCTTCTTTTCCATTTTTTGCACTTTCTCCTTTTTTCTCCCCTCTTCATTATTGCTGCTTTTCTCCCTCTTTTTCCACACATGTAATAAAAGAAACCACTGGATTTTTGGCATTTCACATACAACTTTTATGTTGTTTGTCCTGTTAATATACCTCAAATAGTTATAGATTCATTAATTGGTGCTTGAATTGGAATGTTGGCAATGTCTGCACTGTTTCTTATAGTGAAATGGTACAGTAAAGTAAGATCTTTTAAAATATTGCTCTTACTTTGTGTACCACTGCAGAAAGGAAAGCTTTACATGTGCACAAGGTTTACATGTATGAATGTTCATGTTATTCTCTTAGATTAAAAACACAAGAGAATTAAACTGATAAAACTGAACAACAAAGAGAAAGTTAAGCTGTAATGGTAGCTAGTTTTCTTTCAAACTGACTTTTTGTTGACAGTTGTTAGAAAGGTTTCTGCAATGCCAGGCATTTAAATTCCAATTAAAAAGCCAACAAACAAACAAAAATCTCCAGTGTCAGCTCATATCAGCATTGCTAGTGCTGGGCTGTATCGTGGCAGAACCTAGCAATAACACAAATATTTATACACACACATCACAGTGCATTCTTGCTGACTGCATCTTTGGCATTTAACAACCAAATATGGGGGAGCAGAAGAATATGTTTTTGCTTGGCAGCTGCATGTGCTTGCTTTCTCCTGGTGGATACACTAAAGAATTCTCATCACTGCCCTAAATTCTGTTGTGCTGGCAGGATACAAACACTTGAGTCAAAGTCATCCATGTTGTGAGAGACATAGTCTGCAGCATACTACAGAGGTGCAGAGTGAATAGCATCATAGCTTTTCTGGGTTATGATAGTGCTTTTTTGTTTTCTTCTGGTTTTGTTCACTTATGGGTTGGGCTTTTTGTTTTGTTTCTATTTTGTTGTGATGGGTTTTTTGGCTTCATTTTACATTTTGCTGCTTTCCTTTTGAAGTAATTTGGAAGATCAAAGTTTGAGGATAGTTGAACATTTTTACAAGCTTATTATTTCTCAACAGATGCACAACTTTACACCCTTACACGGGCAAGAATTGGAAATTTTTGTGAACAGTAGATTTCTTGGAGATGTTGGGTCTTTTCAAGAATATTTCCCGTGTCACTCTTGTTTATATTCAGAATGTGTTTGCTATACTGAAATATCATGCTTTTGACAACCAGATTTGAAGAGCTGTGTTTCAGTGCTACCTGAATTCAGTGGATGTAAAGCTTTCAGGGTCTTTTCAACTGGGCTGGCTCCATCTCTTGCTGCTAGCAACAGGCATGTTAACATTTCATGTTAATATTTATTTTCACATAATCAGAATGCTTGAGTCAGTTGCTAAGTGTTAACAGTGAGACAAATAAAACGTGGCAAATTTTTGTTGAGAGTGTCCTAAATGTAATGCTTTGTAAAACCATTAAACTAGGCTTTTTAGAGTAAAGATTTTAACATATCAACAGCATATGTCTTTATGCAAATCTTCACTTTTCACCTAATGTAGATACTAAGCCTTTTCCTGATGCCCAGAAATAATAGTAGTAACAACAATGTTATTTGTGAAAATGAACACTGATTTATAGGAGAATGCATTTATTTAAAAAGAGTCCAAATACCTTTCCTATATCTGATCTATGCTTTGGCAGCCAGTGTTAGTAAGTAATAATAACTGAAGTTTATTAGATTTTTCTGTCCTCTTGTGTGATTCCCTCTTGCTTTGAGTTTCTTTCTGTAGTCTGTAGTCCAAAAAAACATGGGGGAGCAATGGAAGTGTTGATGACACACAACAATTGGTAATGTGTACTTTGTGTATGTTCTATTTATGATAATTACTGGCTGGTTACATTAAATGACTCCCTGGCTAATGAGGTCAAGGGAAAAAAAAATCTCATCTGAGGCAGGTACATGATCTTTAATAGGGATAACATCTCAAAGAACTCCAGTTACTGCCCCAATGGGCAGCTCTTCTTCTAATTGTAAAAATTAATGAAGTTTTCTTGAGAAATGATAGTTCACAGGATCACGGGGGTTGGAAGGGACCCTGGAGATCTTTGAGTCCAACCCCCCTGACAGAGCAGGACTCTATAATATAATCTAGATTATCATCTAGTTCACTCTTGTCCTTAGCTGTGCATTTTTATCTTCTACCTGATCCACAGTCAAGATGAAATAACCACAACATTAAATGATCAACATAAGGTGAATACCTTGTGTGAAAACAGTTTTTAGACATGCTTTTAAAAAAAAATTAATGTCTAACATTGAGCTTATTTAAATGACCTAGATATTTTGGTGTGTCCATTCATTTTTAAATGAATCAGGATACTTGGAAAAAACTAACACAGCTTCAGAGCCAAATCATTAACTAAATTCAGATGCTTTTATTTGTATTATGTTTAAAATGTTCTGTCTGGACAAGCTTAATAATATAAACTGTACAAAAGCAAGTTGGGTCAAGCTTGATAATCAACTTTTCTGTGGTATTTCAAATCCAAGTTGCTTTATGCAATACTGGACCCTTTTACTAAGCCATCAGAAAGGCTCAGAGAGAATCTTGCAGCACATTCTACACAGAAAAATAGCAAAAGATCTATAAAGCAAATTGTTTTTGCTTTAGTGGAAGAAAACACAAACGTAGCTTAATTTATCTCCTAAAGTAAGAAATATATTCTGATTTCCACATAGGGCCTTACATTAAGTTTATCTTCAATGTGTTTAATCATACTTAACTGCAAAGGTTTCAAAATAAAATATACCAAAACTAGTATGTCAGTAAACTCGTGGAGGAAGAGCAGAACTACTGAGCTCTGCTGGTTTACTGTGGATTTCCACGGAAAGAAATGCCCAGGCAGTTCCAGGTGGCACTAAGTTGATCTGGTAGCAGCAGAAATGTTCCAGTTTTCTGGACTCCTTTCTAGCCTCTTGCCCATGAGCCACTGTAACCTTCAGGCATGCCTGTGCCTGTGTCCAGGCAGCTGCACTGACAGGTTAAGGTGGCTGGCACTTTGGGGTAATGCAGGGTGTCCAGTGGGGAATCTCCATCTCTGAAGGCAGAATGAGCTTGCGAGTCTTTGCCTGCTCCTCTGGAGAACAGTGCTCTACTTTCCAATATGCTGACTTACTATAGAAACAAGCATGGAGTGAACTACTTTGGTGCTTTTGCTTTTAGAAACACTTGTTCTAAGTAGGATTTTTCATAAACTTGTGGAAATATTTTGCCTTGGCAATTTTAAAGAGAAACGATGGAGAGGAGATTTGCATATTCCCCAGCATGGAAAAAAAAGTAAAGGAAAAACATCTGCAACTTCTGTGTTCACTTTTTATTATATACCCCATCCTCTTCTTTCCAAGGTTTCATTTGCATTTATTTTTCTTTTTCTTCATGTTTTAAAAATAAACCTCTACTATGTATTTGATTTATTTCCAGTCTGCTGTAATTAAGTTGCAGATAAACATATGATTACCATATGTCAAAGTGATATTGAAAGGAAATGTTTTGAGAGACACAAAACTGTGTGTGCTTGGGCCTAGGTAATGCTGGTTTAGCTTTTCTGTAGACGTACAGCCTTGATCCAATTATGAAAATACAAATAGTTTGGTAAAGTAATAGTCAGTGAATAGTGGCAAACTGCATTATGTGCTGTAGAATCATGGTGGAATCAAGCATGAAAAATAATGTGAAAGAAGAAAAATAAATGGTAATGGAAATAGAGTAAGAGGCAAAAAAAAAAAAAAAAGCTGTAATTCACTGAAGATAAATAGGAAAAAAAGAACAAAGCAAAGAACCTTCCCTGGCAATTTGCTAGTGCCACATGGGTTTGGGGCTGTGATGAGGAAGGGGAAACCTTGCCCAGCTGGTTTCAGGGGCTAATGTAGAGAATGAACTTAACCTTAAGAGTGAATTTCGGTGAAGAGATCTGTAAGTACAGAGTTAAAGCTCTGGTCTACTGAAAACCAGCTCTGAAACTAAGTGGGTGCAGAACAACTTTCATCAAATGTACCCAGCTGTATGAGTATGACTGGAGGAAACCAGGCACACCCTGAGCTTGGGAGGACATTTTGGTAAGCATTTTCTGCAAAGCTTTCCCATGTCTGTGCTGTCCTTCAGGCTGTTAGCTCTCAAGGCTGCCCTTAGAATTCTCCTTTCCTCTCCTGAGAAGCAAACATGCATGTTGGTGCTATTGCTTGTGCTTTTAGCTTGCAGGAAGAGAACTGCATGGGGAGGGGTGTGAGATGCAACATGACTGCTGCAGAGCCAGAGCATTATGCACTGCTCTCTGTGAACTCACTCTTTGGTTCTCATCACACAGGCAATGTTGTGTAGCTTGCATCACACAGATCCCCAGCAGGACTGCTTCACTTGAGTGCAGAATTTGCTTAGATGGGAGATGTGTTTATTCTGAGACATAATTATGAGTGGTGAAGTTTCCTAAATCCATTTTGCAAATGCAGTGTTTTTATACCGTGTAATTTAGTTGAAGGGGAAAAGCACATTATCTTTTCTTGGTTTTTGTTCCTTTAACTGCACAAGATGAGAAACATTATGGTGACTTTTGAGATCTTCTATGTTTTGAACTTTCAATGTACCATTCTTTGAATACTTGAAGGTATGAAAATTCTACCCCCTGCAAAGCATTAGAGACAGTTTTCAGTGTAGATATTAAAAATAAATATAGCGTGCAAGAACGCATTTATAAAATGTTTCTGTTTTGTAATTACAGAATTCATATTTTATTGTTTAAAAACAGGTTTTGTCAAAGTTTTTCTACTGCAATAGTAGCTATAACAGCTTATTTTCATGGCTATAATTTATTACATATCCCTGTTGCTTCAAACTGGTATTTATGCTTCTCCAAAACTAAAAGCATGCTGCCATCTTCCTAAGCACATGATGATGGACTGATGCAGGTTGACCTCTGATGAGCTAATAATGTTTGTAGCTTTACTCCAAAACTGAGATTTGGTTAAACACAGTCTGTTTCCTGATAAGATTGTCATATTTTGCTCTAATTTAAATCACTAACCTTGGGTTACAACTTTGTTATCATTCAGACACAGACCAACCTGTCTTTGCGTGCCTGTACAAAGCCATGTGCAGTGGTCAGTTAAGTCTAGGTGACCCTGCTCTGGCAGGGAGGTTGGACTAGATGATCTTCTACATCCCTTCTAACTCCTAATATCTGTGATTCTAAGTGTGCACCCCACTAGAACACGTTGGTTTGGACACAGAACTGTGTTTGGTGCTGAGGCTTCAGCAAGACCTGTTTCTGAGCATGGCTATTTGTGTTTATTCCTGAAAAAAAAACAACAAAGCACAAATCTGGCCTGTGGCTGTGCTAATTCAGGATGTCACAACATCACTGTTGTTAATGCTCAAGTATGGAACTCAGGCATACTTTTTCTTTAAAGCCAAGTATAACAGTGAATAGAGTTAGTCCATAGCTGACATTGTCTTTAGAACACTGAGATTGCTTCAGCAAGTGTGGCTACCCTAGCACTGGGCATCCTCCTGAAAAACTAAACATTTCTGTGCCCCCTCTCTGTCTGATGCTTTTCTGTTTGGTGGATACTAAACAAAACCTTAAGGTGACATAGTACAGATCTGCTCATCCTTTTTTATTGTATTTAACATGTCTATCTACTTTTGATGGGTCGTGGTAACAGCAAAATTATTCCTTTTGTTGGTATCTGAGTTAGACTTTGGAAACTGGTGCTGACACCAACGCAGTAGCAGAGCCACTCATCTCTGCCCAGTACCTGCTTCAAGGATTGACTGATTTTGCAGTGGGTAGCAGACTGCTGGCAGTGGGTTTGCCTGTTTAATGCTCTAGGAAGTTATTGGCATTGTACAGTAACTAGAATTTTCATCATTTTGGCAAATAATTTGTATTTGAATTCCTGAAGTTACATGGTGGTGTATCACTATGTATATTACTTCAGCAGATGGTACTGTGACCTTAGCTGGGCAGGCCAGACTTATAAATCACCCCAAATCAGAGCTTGGATGGAGCATCTCTGGTAAATTCAGAAGTAGTTGACACCAGTGGAGGGACTTGCAGCAGCATGGTTTGATTAGCAGTCTACTTACAGTCCTGCTGACAAAAGGCCAAGTCCAAAGTTAGTAGTAAGTGTGAACTCTTGTTTCACCCAAGAGCAGAGCAGCATATTTCTGGCTAAGTGGGTTAGAAGCAGATTAGTCTGTTTTTAGCAGAGCTTCTGCCTTGCCAGTTTTGCTTTGCATTCTTAGTCATGGCTCTTACACGGAGTAACTTAAAACATTTTCCTTGCAGAAAATTGCAAAGCAATTTTAAACAGCTGAAGAAGAATATATTTAGGTTTAAACTCCAAGTGTATTCGCTGGGATGGCTCTCTGTGTGTATGTGTCAAATCTGTTGGGGAAAGGGAAGACTGTGTGTTCCATCATGATGGTCATCACTTTGTGATTGGACACTGCTGCTGCTTTAGACAAAAGTTCCCATAAGATTCCCTGCTTGGACTCCTGAAGAAGCTGGAAAAACTATTTCCGTCCAGAAGTAATAATAGCTTGGGCTTTTGGTTTTGATCATAAACTGACATTTAAAAGTCATCTGAGGAAAGATATTTCTTTATTAAAGTCAGGTTTTGCTTAATACAGTTGTAGCTGATCTTTCCCATCTGGTATCACGCTACTTGATGTGATCTGTTCTGGTTGCCTCTTGTCAATTTGCAAGACCTCAAAGGAGTTAATGACTTTCCCAAGAGACTTTTCAGTGGAACAGGCTGTTCTGTTACCCTCCCTATTGCTTGGCTTTTCCACGGAGAAAACTTGGAAAAGTTGCACAGCAGAGTAAGAGGTGATAATCCAGCACCCAGCAAGTGGGTATTGCAGCTCCAGCAGGGCTGTGTGCCTGGTTTTTCATGTAGATGCCAGATCCTCACGTTTACCTGTGGGACACAGACATTACATTTTACATGTGGGATATGAAAGGTAGATCGTGTGACTGCATTTCCTGGTGGTATTGCCTAAATTGCCAGTGTTTAGCATTGCTTGCTTCATCCTGTGTGCAGGAGTTTTGATTCCTGCTTCTGCTGTGTGGTCGCCCTCAGGAGACATCAAGCAGACACCTCCATACATGGGTCTGGCTGACATATGGCTTCATCCTGTTGTCGTGACTTCAATTTCACTGCGTATAACACTTAAAGAGAGATGTAGGTTGGCTTTTTCTGTGTTTTGTGGATTACTAAGATATCTTTCCCACTGAGAAGCTGGATTTTATCCCATATCTTCTGAATTTCACACAAAACACTGGAACTCCCATACAAGCCATGGGTGCATTTTGCAGTGGTTTGAAAATTGGAACTCTTCTGATCTCTTTTGCTTTGATTCCCAGGGATCTTAGTATGGGTGGATGACAATAAAACATGATGTGGTGTTTAGCTATGGCATGCTTGGGAACTCTTGTAAATGAGGATCTTAAAGAGCTGAGCCAATGCTAAATTTCTTAGATGTCCAACCTGGAGTAAAGAGATTGATAGATTCTCTAAGTCCAAGGATAAATGAAAGCACATATGAGTATCAAAGACAGGGGGTATTGAGACAAAAAGCCTGAAAAACTTGGTTTATTTTGTCAACAGAGGAGTATAGCTCCCCAGGGAGTAAAGCTGAAAATAAGGTTCCTGTTCTGCTGAGTGACCTTAGATGAGCCATTCACGCAGTAACTACCGTGCTTGTTGTTGCCCCTCATGTGTCTCTGTTCCCAGGATAGATTGTGGCCTTTATCCCCATGGTAAATACAGTACTAGATACTTTGCAGAAATTAAAATGGGCAAATTCCATGTGTTTTATGTCATTTGGCAATTCCGCACAAACCCCCTTCAGTTTGTCATAAATTCCTAAACCAGAGCAAGGTCACATCTGGTAGCAATTTCAGGCTGCCAGATGAGGTGTAATCCTCTAAAACCAAACTTATTTTCTGCAGCACTTTTCCAAGCAGAGCCCTCCTGCTCCTTTTCCATAAGCTGTACCCTTTACTCTGGGAGAGCTGCAGAATGACCCAGGCTGACAGACTTTTCACACTTTATAAACTGCCATTTTTGGAATGCAGTTTTGTGCCCAGTACAAGGCAGTGCAAGCAAGTAAGGGTGTTGAAGTCCTCCTGGCAACAGGCTGTCAGATGCTGGTTTGTGTTGCAGTAGCTTGGCTCTGGGGCTCTGGGAATTGTGCTCTTTCTCAGGGCTTTGATGTGTACACATCTCCTGCTCCGGGCAGCCCGGCACCTTACGGACTGCAGAACCTGTAAAGCAGCCACACAGAGCTACTGTTCTGCTTTGCTTTTGAAGGAGTTATAGCAAAAGTTACAGTCATGGGTAATTCAGGAGAGACAGACACATTGAGGACTCTGCAATAGTAGCTGCCTTTGCAAAGTAGTAGAAAGATGATCAAACTTTGCACCCTGTAGTAGCTGGAAATGGTTCTAAGTCCCAGTAGTGTGGAAATTGTAGTTTTCTTTTGCCAGTTTCTGTTGTTCCATTATATTTTAACAACAGTGGTCGTTTTGGCATCTCCCTGCCTGCAAAGCACCTTAGTGATTGTGTCTCAGAAGGGGCAGCAAACCACAGGGGGTTGGGTTCTTTTTGTGAAATTGTGATGTATTCTATTGTGTTATGAAATCAAATTTACAGTTAAATTACAGACTTAACTTAGTTAAAAAAAATATTCTTTCGAGGTTTCCTCTAAGGCCTGTTAGTACCAAAAAAAAAAAAAAAAAAAAAAGTGGGGGGACATTATCAAAACTTTAAAAAAAAATAACAGAATTTTGACCAATTGTTAAATTGTTATTGTTGCAGTAACTATTACAAGGCCAAGTTGCTGAAAAGCACTAGATGGAAACCACCTGGTCTGACCTTAATTGCAACCCTTCTGAACTCCTTTCTCCACAGCGCAAATACCCCGACATCGTCACCCTTCCGGAGGGACTCCAGGGGGACTATGTAACTCTGAGGAACCCCAAATTTTCTGGGTAAGCCACTAAATCCATTTCTTGACATATGCATATAAAGGCTTGTGAAATGCATATTGATCATCTATATGTAACTGGCTTGCTTGAATATTGTCAGTCTTCGCTTCATAACAAGAGGTTAGATTGTGTGTGTTCCATGTTAAGGCTGTAGCAACACAGAAACACTAGGAGAAAAACAACAAAACAAAATATATATGTACAGGTCATGTGCATGTGACCCTGTCAGATAAGTCCATCGATTGTATTGCTGCCAGGAAGACCCACTCTTTCTAAAAAAAGGTAGGTGGAAAAAAAGGAAGGGCTTTAACTTATATTTTAAGAGAGAAAAAATAAATCTATTGCTATATTTTGGAGCCTAGGTATGAAGTCTCAATTGAACTAATAAGCATGGGGGATGCATCCTCCTTCTCACACACCAGAAAACATGTCTGGTTCAGCTGGATTTGTTCCATCTTGGTTTGCTCTCTGCATTACACGGGCAGAGCAGCTGCTGTGGCCAGTGTACCTCGTACTGCCACACGTGCTGGATGTGTCTGGGCTCCCTGCTAGATATGGCCTGACACGTTTGGGCTTTTAAATTGAGTAAAAAGAAAAAAGTCCTTAAAAGTTTCATGTAAAACAGTATAATTATCACTGCCAGGGATGCTGTCAGGGCCAAGAAAAGTAACTATTTTGTGAAGGGGTCAGACCATTCCCTTCTCCTATTACATCCTCACTATAACATGCATCAATTTATATGGAAACAAGGGGAAATAAAGCCCAGCTCCCACTGCCATACTTGTTTGTGGAACTAGCAAATAACCCTAAGAGATGGTGCTGTCTCGGCACTGCAGTGCCACAGCTGCCGTTTGAAATGAACACTTGAACTCTGGGGTGCCAGGATGAATTGCTGGTAGACCATCACAGTTAGAAAATAAGCTGCTTTATTATACAGTTTCTCTTCATGTTGACAGGTGCCAAGTTCCATTCCGCATTCCCTCTCACCCACAATTACAAAATACGAGAATTTAAAAATCATTCCAAATGAATTAGTAGAAAATACACTGGTGTGCTTAGTTGTTTGCAAAATCCCAGAATGAGCTCTGCACAAATTCTCAAAGGACTTTTTAACAATGAAGTGGCAAAAGGCTGACAAATCATGGTTAACAGAAACTTTAACAGTTGATTGTTCAAACAACATCCTCACAGTGACTTGTTAATGTGCAGCTCAGCTTTGAATTAGGGGAGCCTTCCTTTCAACAAGGAGTACTCCTAAAACAAGGGGTTGGAGGGAATACAAACTGCAGTAGAGCAGATGGGATGTTAGAAAGCCAGAACTACCAGGAATGTTCTTCTGGACCAATTCCTTTATACTTGACCAGAGAAACTCTTCCCCTGCAGAAGTGAACTGCCTCATTATTCACTTTGTGTAGTTGCTTTGTCCCCCTGCCAAAGCTGGAGATAATAATTAGCCTTGCAAAACCACTGAAAACATTATTGAGGTAGTAATGATAAAGACTTTTTTTAATTAAAAGCAAACAATTGCAGGAATCTAGGCCATGGGGATTCATCCCTTTGCATTATGCTAAGGAGGCCATGAATGATAGTGGGGTGGACCTTATTCCAATCAAGACCATCACTGTTTGTGAAAACACTTCTGAATCTGGTTTCATCCTGTACCTAAGAACAACAGCCGACCACAAGCTGCAGAGAGAGTGTCACCCTGTCCCCAAGCCCTGCCACAATCTCTTTTTTCTTTTGTATCTTACTTTTTACCACTGCTCCATGGAACCAGACCCTTCATAAGAGACAAAGGTTAAGTACTAGGGGAAAAAAATCCTTCAGGTTGCAAACCTTTCCTTGTCAATAGTTTGGTTCAAAACACAAGTACTTCTGATTCTTGGAGAGGGGCGAGTTGCCTGACCTGAGGTGAATTTTGTTTTAATAAATAATGTATGGACCTCCTCCTTAATGTCCTTCCTGCTTTGAAGGAATCTTAGCTGGGTTAGCACTTAACTCTTCTATGCATTTGATGCAGGTTTGAACTGATGATTGTCTGGAAGATATATCTAGATGAAGAAGGGAGAACTACACCTGTTCTGGACCTTCTGACTAAAGTACCAGAGCAAGGTAACCTCATTCACTCCAGAAACTGTTTTGGAGCTTTCCAGAACACCCATCCCCAGTTTTGCCCAAAATGTCTTTAGATAAGATGGAAATGCACCTTGCAGAGCCCAGCCAGACAAAAAGCTCCTAATCTAGCAAGCTGCTAAGCTGCACACCTAGTATAGCTTACAAGGGCTTCCCCCAAGCCACGCCGGGCCTCTTTCTTACCAGTTTCCCCCCAGCCTGCAGTGCTGACAGGAGCAGTGTCGCTGGCTGCCAATCACCTGTGGTTGCATTTCTCTGGCAGTCCCGGAGCGGCAGAGGGCAGGGATGGCAGCGGCCCCCGCGCGCTTCCGCAGCACCCTGAGCCTGCTGGGGGTGGAGGCGGCCGTGGAGAGCCTGATCGCCGTGCTGGCCTCGCAGCGCTGAGCGCCCCTGCGGCTCACCACAGGTAGCGACTGCTAAAGCAGCTTTAATGAAGATATTGTGTTACACAGTCTATAATTTTATTGAATATAAACATTAAGTTATTTTCCATTTAGAAACCATACTCATAAAACATGCTATCTGTACAATTATGGCACGTTATATATAAATTGTCATGACATGAAAATAAATACAGCCATTTAAATACAAAAATGCCAAATAAAATAGTTACATGTACAGAGTGATTTTATTATAAATTTATCTTTCTGAATCATTAATGTACCAGAGTGGTTTATCTTCTTAAATTTTCTAGACACCTGGAAAGTGTTAAAAGACCATGCACTGTCAAAATCAAGTCCATAAAAATCCATTTCATTTCACAGCTCTGTAAAAGTACAGTGATTTTTAAATGACAAGAGAACAGTAAGAGACTGGAGAGCAAAGAGTTAAATTGCTTTCTCGTTAAATGAGGGTGGAAGTGGACAACTGGAAGATTTCAGAGACATACTATGCTTTTAAAAAATATATATATAAAAAAAGGAGGGGGTAACTGTATGAAGTAACCTTTGTCTCAACACTTTCCTTGCAGAAAATTTCAAACCTCCCCAAGGACTGCTGCCCTTCTGCAGCCAGGGGCTGCTGAACTACCACCCACTGCCACCCCTACTTGACTTCCTTCTCCTAGGGGGCAATTCTAGTAGGTTCCAGGTTATGGAAGCATCATCTTTCATACATTCATCCCTGAAGACACAAAACAGATTAGACAGATGTCTTGACATCTTCCTTCACTTCCACCCAGTGTACCAGTAGCTCATTTGTGAGCTCTCAAGAGTTTTTCAGGAGAGTTCCTGCCCTGTACTAGCTGTCACAACTGCACAGCCTTATCCAAGCCAAACCGGTACAGTTGTAAGTCACATCCTTTTCAAGTAGGGAGCAACAGCTGTTCCTGGAATCAAGGGGCCAAAAACACCATCTGGAAACTCAAATACTATTTAAGGGGCTTCCTTTTCAAGTCCACAGCTGCTCTAACCACGCAAGCAATGCACCTGCCTGCTCCAGTTTTAAGTTAAGACAACACAGTTTATGACAATGCTGAAAGAGGTGGAGAAATCAAGAGCTAAAACAACAGCATGTTTATAATACCATGATTTTAATAATCCACTATCTGATCACTGAAATGGTCTTCTACTGGTCTGGTAGGCCAGAAAAAACTGACGAGACGAGACAGGCTTATGTCAGCATCTACAGCTTGGGCAATGCTAGGGATTAAGGTTTGATGAACAGAAACTCTAAGATAAAATATTTTGTTAGATGTAAGGCAGACTAATTTCAAGTTTGGAATCCAGTAGACAGGCAGAATTGATCACTACTTTATCCCTGACATGTTACTGGTTTAGCCAGTTTTGAGTAACCTTTAGTTTATTTCATATTTAGCTCCTTGCATGAACAAGAAGCTGTCTGGTTAGCACAGAGGCTTCTATTTGCTATGAAAAGGCAAAGGGTAAAGTTACAGCATAAAAACTGAAAAGCTCCCCAGCCGGGGATATTCCTTCTTGCCTTCCTGCCCTTGCCTGACAGTTGGAGGATTTCTGGATTTAAAGCTAGCCCTCTCCTCTCCCAGGTTTTCTCTATGAAGTGGGTTATTACCACCACCAGCTCCCAGCTATTGCACTGCTGCAGTAGGTCACATTTCCGTGAGAGCAGCCCAGGCCCCTGCCCCAGAAGGGCCCCTGGCAGGGGAGTACAAGAGGTGCCAACACAGGACCCTCCCTCCTCCCCACAGGGTGCTGCTGCCAGCGTGGTGCTGCTCTGTGCAACCCCTGCAGCTGTGCCCATGGCACAGGGATTGCAGGTTTTGCTTTTGGAATTTTAGGTAAAATGGAACAATTCAAACAAAACACGGAAATCCCGATGTTACAGCAGGGTGTGCAGGCCCCAGCTGTATGGGAAAAGCAGCTGGAGGTTTTATTGTACTACCCTCTCTCCAAGTCAGGATGGCTTTTACTGCAACATCACAAGAGTCTTGAGCTGCACACACCATTGTTTACCAAGTAAAGCCATCATTAAATTGCTGAAGTAGTGACACCAGCTCAGCTCCAGTACTCATCCTGAGAAAGTGACCCCCTGCAGCTTCAGAAAATCAGACACAGTCACATTTTTGTCACAGAACAAGCCTGAAAGCAGCTGCTCATGCTACGCAGCATGGGGGAAATAATGCCAACATTTGACACAATCTGAAAGACCTGAAATAATCTGTAAAACTCAGAATATATTATTCTTATAGCTCAATTTAAATTCTGTAAGAGTGAGCTGTGGTTTCAACTTCAATAGCAGCATAAAATGTATAGAAAATAAAAGACTGGTATGTCAGACAAGTTAAGCTCAGTGATCACACAGAACTCAGGTGCCTTACCTTTAACCTTTCTCAGTTTCAGAAGCTTTGAGGAGAGCAGACAAGTGCTGGAGGCAGGCCAATGTTCTTAATCTCACAGTATTAATATTTAGAAGTGTTCTACACCGAGCCAGTAACTGCCACAGGTCAGTAACACTTAAGTGGCCACCTGACTTGTATTTTCAGTGGACTTAATGCTAAATTTTCTAATCAGCTTTGTCAGAGCATTCCCTCTTCCTAGTAGGCATGAGTGAGCCTCAAAGCACAAGCTCCAAAGCAATTCTCTTGTTAGTAATCAGGCTTTCTGTGTTAGTGCAATACTTCAGGAAACCTTTAATTCTGTGCTCTTTTGATTCTAAAGAAGTAGACTTTTAGTACACATTGGATCTGTCCTCTAGTTCCAAGGTATGGCACGTTATCTGTTCTGTCCCAGGAAATACATTCATTAGTTATAGAGCAAATGCGTGGCTTAGTGCTATTCCATGGCTCTGAAAAGGCATACCAGTTGGAAATCAGGTCTGAAAGCAAAAACATTCACAGCTGAAAAATGCACCGAACACAAGGAAAATAATCACCATAATTGTATTCCATTATCTTTCACTTTCTAATGTGTTAAGAGTAAAAATAACCTTAAGGAAATGGTTACACTTTATGGAGAACTAATGTGCAGTCTTCGTTCTCCTTGAAGAGACTGGACATAACTGGGTCATCTTTGGCCTGTACGTTCTTCAGGTAATAGTTTACTATCTTGCCATCAAGTTTGTACTGATGAGGAATGCTTTCATATGGTTTGAGATCAAGGTCCAGGACAGAGACAGAAAAGATGAATCTTGACTTGGATGTTAGTACCACAGGTCTTTGCTCAGAGCTGGAAAACAAAAACACACAGGCCAGCTGAGACTCCGGAGCTCACGTTTGTCACTTGGGTACCCTGAGTCCCCTTAAAAAAAGTGACTCGTGTTCATCTTAAAACTTTCACAGCAACCTAAGAAAACACAGACTCCCCTGTGTGACAGCAGACATTGCTGACAGAACTCAAAATGGCCATTATTGAGAGAAAGCCTCCTGCTTTCCAGTTGAAGATGTCCCACCTTGCTCACTGCCTTGTTCTTATTCCTACTAGGCAGCTAAAGGTAACTCATCTTGAAAATTTATTGTAAGAAAGGCAGCAGAACTGCACCTTGTTCAAACCATGGACATCTGGTATGAACAGTCAACTCTGATTTCAAGAGGGAGCAAACAGGACTTCATTATAAAACCTTAACCCTTTTATCAACTGTAAAACTCTTTAGAAACAGATGTTTGTCCTAGATGTCCTAGAACTGTATATTGCACAGACAAATATTTAGATAGACAGTCCCCCCAAAGCACACACACAAAATCAAAACACTCCCCCCTCCCCTTTAAAAAATTACTTGAATTGACTGAACTGTGCTAATGCACCTTCAGTTTCTAAGAGAGCAGGAGTCACTCAAAAGCAGGTGTCTCTCTTACCATTCATCTTGGAGACAGGGTGAAAGGGCAATCATGATGGAGCAGTCCTTAGCTGTCATTGCTATTCGGTACTGCTGCACCTGGTCAACATGGAAACAACACATGTTCTACTGGCATGAGCACAGCACACTGCTCCTTAGGAAGAGCATTAGCAGTCTCAGGACAGCAGTGCACTGGTGCTTTAACTGATGGGAATTCTCTCTCTAACAGATGGGTAGCAGAAGCAAGTGGTTTTACAGTATATCCTGTATGGGAATCATATTTATTTCCTACAGGCACCTTTCTTGAGGGGTACAACAGCACCAAATAATGCAAATGTTCCTCAGTCTGGAAAGGAAATACCCAGCTTTAATTTAGCCTCAAGAACTGTTTGTTTTTAACTGTTTCTGCTATAAAGATACACACTGGCACAATGAAGAACTGTAAACATACAGCCCTCTGCCAGCCAACACATGGCCCATCTGTTTCTGGGGGACAGGTGTTTATTAGAACCAGCAGACTACATAAACTTCAACACCAGCACAGAAGTACCTTCGTTAATGCAAATGCTACTGTCCCATCATCTTCAGTGGAAAGGTCTAGCAGCTTCTCATAGAACACCTCATTGTAAGGCCCATCGACCTGTAACGTACTTCTAAAGAAATGGCAAAAGAAGAGAGCCAAGGTAAGGTTGACTGGTTTTCAGGGAGATCTTTCTTCACCAGCCCAGATATTAGAATAAACAACAAGAACACCAATAAACATGGCAACAAGTTAATGCTCAGAGATCCAACATCACAACTAGTCCCTGTTATCCTCGTATCACTCAGGATTGACTGTTGCTTAGGATTTGGGGTGGGTGTTTTTAATAGATTAATTACTCTTATTCCACTACCACTACAAGAACAGTATTTTTTACAAAAACAGGTACTTTTCAAAATCTGTAGGAGTTGGCAGGTGCTCCCAGAAGCCTTGCTGCAATCACTGGGGGCATACACTTCTCTGACAAGGCCTTGCTCTGCCCCAGCTTCACAATGTGGGCTAGCACTGGGATGGTTACTTTCGCCTCCTTCCTACCTGTGGAAATACCCCAACTCCTGAAAAACTGAACCTATAAAATCGGAGTCTGCAGTGTGCAAACACCCCCAAAATGGGAAAAAAAATACATTTTCAAATTATTTACTTAATGTATAAACATACAAGCCAGCCACAGAGCAAGTGCTGTAAGCAGACCCTAAGGCCAAGGCATTTCCCGTTCAGATCGCCCTCAGCTCGGCGGAAGGAGCAGCCGCAGCCAGTCCGGCCAGTGAAGCCGGGGCGCCCTCGTGTGTGCAGCGCCGGAACTGCAGGCAGCCTACAGCCCGGGACATCCCCATCGAGGCTTCTTACAGGGATTGTCATCTCAACTACCAACTTTATTCCAGACCAAATGACCAGTATTTTTTAATTAGGCAAGAAATTCTGCAAGATAAAGTTCCTTGTGCCTTTGATCTCTTGTGAGGCAGGTTACAAGTCTGGCACTTGGTGCTATTCTGACCACAGAACAAAGGCTGGCTGAGCAACAGCAGGTTGACGCCGCCTGGAAGTGTCTGGGAGGTCCTGCAGGCCCAGGCTGGATTGCTGCTGACTATCACATTCGGGCACATAAAGAGGAGGTTGTAGTTAGGGCAACAGAGACTTGATAATGACTGCAAAAACCATCACAATTACTGAGGACATAGTCTTAGCTCTGCAGGTACTCAAGGCAGGAGAAACCAACCATCCATTTTAATGTATCTTTATACAAATACACAACCCTCCACTGCTACAACACATCAAAAGAGCATCCACAGGCATCTGATGTTGTCTGCATACCTACTTATTGAGAACTAGAAAGAAAAGCCATCCAGCCTTACCTCTCTTCAGGAAACTCCTCTAGGTACTGTTCCACTCTGCTGTACAAAGGATAGAGTCCTTCAATATCCAGCATGTCAAGCATCTGAGCCTGAAGGGTTTTATAAAGGAGACAACCCCTCGGTAAGCCAGAGCTTTCCAATTTATGTTTACCTAGAAGAAAATGTATTTTCAAATGGGGCAGATGTGAATGTCTTCTTTTGCCATTCCATCTGCTCGTTCACAAAACAAATCTAAATACTCTTTAGAGCCATTGCGGGGCAGGGGACAGGGGGAGACAGACACAGACACAGGTCAAACCCAAACATTTCAGCTTCCAAACACTGCCCTGCCAGATGCGTGTGCTAACCTGCACCTTTACCCAGCACATCACACAGGATTACACAGAATGATTGTTGAGGCTGGAATAGACCTCTGAGATCATCAAGTCCAGCCTAAGACCTGACACCACGACACCCAGCTAGACCATGTCACTAAGTGCCACATCCAATCTTTCCTTAAACACCACTAGGGCTGGCAACTCCACCACCTCCCTGGGCAGGTCATTCCAGTGTCTAATGACCCTTTCCATAAGGAAGTGCTTCCTAATATCCAACCTAAACCTCCCCTGGCACAACTTCAGGCCATGCCCTCTTGTTCTGTCACTGGTTGCCTGGGAGAAGAGTCCAGCCCCCACTGCCTACAACCTCCCTTCAGGTACTTGTAGAAAGTGATGAGGTCTCCTCTGAGTCTCTTCTTCAGGCTGAACAGCCCCACCTCCCTCAGCCTCTCCTCACAAGACTTTCCCTCCAGTCCCTTCACCAGTCTTGTCGCTCTCCGCTGGACCCGCTCCAGCACCTCAATATCCTCTTGAAGTGCAGGGCCCAGAACTGCACACAGTGCTCCAGGTGAGGCCTCACCAGTGCCAGATACAGGGGCAGAATCACATGTCTGACTGCAGAATAAAACACCTGGTATAGAACTCCACAACCACCAAAACACATACACTCCTGTTGCAATCTACTTGTTTGATCCCACAAAAGACATTTTTCATGAGTTTGAAGCCATCACAAATTCACTTTCAACAGTATGAACCATTGGCAGAACTTAATTCAGCATTTCAGATATTGTCTCTTTTTTAATGCAGTATAAAAGAGTTTTGTATTTGCTGTCATGTCTGTAAGACAGCTCTTTTTCCACACAATACAACAAAACCAGCAAGAAAAAAGACCTTCCTCAAAAGCAGAGAATGATTGTGTGATTAGGGTAACTAGCAGTGCCTTCAATGACAACAGCTTTACAAAGCTTATGCTCCAAGGAATTACCACAATTTCATTTTCCAGATCTCCCTTTCAATTCCTTTCTCCTCCAGTATTCTCCAGAATTCATACCTGTCTCCTGACGAGGAATTAAGTAGTAAAGTGAGCTATGCCTAGCTGGGGAAGGCAACAAACAGGTGTCACAAAACAAACCAGCAAAAGCAGACAGACCTCATCACATACCACAGAGAAATTCCCCACTCATTTGAAAACCTGTGTTATCAGCTTCAACTGGTATTTTCTTCCATTTTCCCTCTACCACTCTCTGAATACAGTACCCCTGTCAGTGGACGCAGTGCTAAAAGTGCTCACTACAAGGTCATATTAAGAACAATTATCTGGCAGTTATGCAGCTCAGAAGTCATTTTTCCAATGTCACTAAAACTCTGTTTCCATTCCCACATTGGTACTAAGCAGCAAATGAGCAGCAGAGAGCTGAACTGTTACATGGCAACATCTATTGATTGAGAGCACTCAGGAAATTATTTCTTACCATTTCTTACTAGCTCCCTGTTAAAAGCACTTGCTTCACAGTAGCTTCTTCCTTGTGAAATGGGAACTGTCTTCATATCACCTGCCCTGCAGGCATCAGTGCTACTTAGCAGCGTCATAGTTATGACATGGATTAGTTCTTTAACAATTGTCCTTGTACAGTGTGGGCCACTGACCAACCCATTGGAAGGGAAAAAGAAAGGTTTTAAGTGACGAGCCAGTTCGTTCCAGTCAGAGACACAGTCCTGGTCATCTTTACAGCCATAAATTAGTTCTCCATTCTGCAAATGAGAGGGAAAATATATATAATATGCATTTCATTAAATTCCATTTTTCCTACTTAAATTTGATGCTTTGATTAA
This sequence comes from Corythornis vintsioides, assembly GCA_025447755.1. Taxonomy (NCBI): domain Eukaryota; kingdom Metazoa; phylum Chordata; class Aves; order Coraciiformes; family Alcedinidae; genus Corythornis; species Corythornis vintsioides. The sequence continues at coordinate 28,456 of JAOEGS010020041.1, forward strand.
CTAATATTTTAAGACACATCACAAAGAGAGGTGTTATTAGTCTACATACAGATACAAACATTCCCACTCTCTTAAAAATTTGCCTATTTAAGTTTAATCAGATACCACAGGACCTTTGAATTAGGATCAAAAAGCCCATTTAAATAAAGGGCTACTTTCTCTGCTTAATCAACTGTCAGTGATCTAAACAATGAAGGTGGAGTGATACTTTGCACAATCTTCTGTGGCTTCTTTCTGAACAATGTCAAGATGGAGAAGCACCATGTGGAACAACTTTCTTTTAAAAACCAGACTGGAAAACAGAAGTTGATAAAAAAGAGACAGAAAGGGTATCATAGTTACCTGTACTAATAGACAAAATAGGTCAATTCATACAAGTTTAATCAATTCAAGTAGTTGGTTTAAAACTGGAAGTAAATTGTAAAGTATCTCAATTCCTAGAATTAATCTGAAAATCTGCATAAGCCACCAGTTCCTGCTGGGTATTTTCCAGTGGTGCTCCCATTTCCCAGGGAGGCCTGCTGGGCACAGGGCCTTCCACGCTCATTTAGAAACACACTGGCAGCAACATGCAAACCTCTATCTCCTTTCTCCTGAAGGAACACAAAGTTTTAGAACTCTGGTCATCTTTGAAAGTCCTTTTCTATTAAGTTGTTCTTTAGGGATTCTTTCAGGCTAATTAGTTCTGGGAAATTATTACTTACCTGTCCTAACTTGAAACCTAACTACGAGTTTTCCCATTTTCTTCTTTTGGTAGAGTCCAACAGTGATGGTGCTGATGAGTTAGGTTTGAAGTAGGATCTTGACTTTAGATGCCTTGGTCAAATTGTTTAAAAGCCAAAGCAAAAATAAAAAAAGGCAAGCAGAAACATGTGACTGTTTACCTTAAATATTTTCAAGTTGTTCTGTGCCTCCTGTAATAAGCTCTTCAAAGCAAAGTGCATTCTCTGTTTATTTCTAGGAAAAGAAGAATAGATCCAAGACTGTTTTATCAGAGCCTTTACATGTTTACACCTATTGCTGGAGGGCTCTGTGCAATCAGAACCGGGCATCTGAAGTGATACACCCATTAAAGTGTGTTACAGTCACTGCAGAGACAAAGTCACTGCTTGTAGCTAGAACATTAAGTAAACTGAGCACTCTCTGGGTTACTGTGAGGAAGCAGGGTGCAGTGGTACACTCATGAGCAACTCCTAGAATAGGTCTAGAGAGATGTACGGCCCCAGACATATTCATGGTCAGACAAGCAGGCACTGATCATCCTTAATACTGAGAGAAAACCAAAGTAAACCAAGAAAGAGATCTGTAAAAGATCTCTTTTTGGGGGGAAAAACACAGAATGAAGTCATACTCTTCCTTACCCTGAGAAGAGATCCAACGGGCAGTATTTACTTGGTCGCTTCCATTTTCCGTTTGCTACCTGTTGAAAATCCAGATCCCTGCTGTTAATCAATCACTCCTTCTGGAACCTGTCCTTAATCAATCACTCCTTCTGGAACCTGTCCTTTTCATAGCCCAGGGTGTGGCACCAGCATCCTGTCTTCAGAACCCCCATGACACTGAAAAAACCCTTTCAACGTAACATTCCCGACCAGCGGGGCTCTCCCTGGTCTTTGTCACATCACTCCACTTGCCCTCACAAATGGGAAAAGGTGAGAGCACGTTGCAGCAAGGCACAGTGACACAATGGACATTTGTCCAAGGAATTCCAGTGTGACACTGTCCCCAGTCACAGAGTGACACCTTCGACACCAGAGTCCACCCAACCTACAGCGTTAAGTCCTCCAAGACTAACAGCGTATTGTTTGCTTCCACCTGCCCACAGAACTTGTTCCATCTCTCACTAAACAGATCACACCCAGGCATTCAGGTATGTGTCCACCTGCTATCTGCAGCCATATCAGAGATTTCAGCAAGACTGGAATAGTAAATAAAGCACAGAAAGTCAAAGGAAAGCCAGATGACTTCATAAATAAATAGCTGTACCTTTAGATGCTGATGCATACAGTAACGACACACCTTGTGCTTTACTTCCTGTGAAACGTGGCTGGAGAAAGGAATGAAGCCACACTTTGGCTGAAACAAACAAAAGATTAAAAATAAAAATGTATTTCCTTACAGAAATGTAAGTGTACACAATATGTAAATCTTTCCAGTTAAAGGAACATTTAAAAAAAAAAAAGTTTATTTCAAGTCAACACCCAACACTTAAAAACTGTGTATTATTCCCAGTTATTTTAGTGTCTTCACTTAAGGAATCAGGACACACAAACTACTGTGACCTGCAGAAAAGCCCAGTAATATCTGGGAATTTTCCCAAGTTTCCCAAGATCAGGAACTGGAAGAGGGAGGGGAGTATTCCACTCTATATGTCATGGTGAAAGCAGCAAGCTCTGCTGCATTCCTTTTAATTGCTCTGCTCAGCTCAGTCTGTACTTCAGAAATGCCAGCAGACCCCTGAGAAGGATCTGCTCAGTACCTTGATCTCGATGCAGAGGATTGGCCGGTGTTCCACAAAACGATAGGTCTGCAGCCTGGTCAGATTGGGAAGGCACATTGCATAACCACTGAGAGTGTCCATGTCTTTATCACAGCGAGACTCTGGGGATGCAAACAGGAAAATGAGCTGTGTGGATGTTTATTTATTTCACCTTGCTCTCCAGGTGGGATGCAAGCAACCTTGGAAAGGCAGCCAACTGCTGTACTCCAAGCTGTGAGCTCACGTCTGCTCACTGCCACTGCACAAACTGCCACCCCCGCTCTAGGCAAGAGCAGCCTGTGACAGCTGACAGGAAAACCATCAACTGCCCAGGAGAAAGTGTAAACTAAACAACCTAAGAAAGTGGCTTTGCTCAGCACCTCGCTCTGCGGGGAGTCTCTTGCCAGCCACTCCTGTGTTTATACCAAAATAATACAGAGATGAAAAGGAACACAGAAGGAACAGAAGTCAGAGCCCCTCCTCACAGGCTCTCAGAACAAGAGCCAAGACCACCCTTACACTCCTGAGAAGAAACAAGCAGCAAAATGGTTTCCAACTAAGATTAAGAGGCATTATGTGCATAAAGCTTTTAAATAACCTCCCTCCATGTGCATCCTTTAGGACAGAGAAAGGGCTGCAAGGTTTTAATTCAAATTTAACAAGAATATGCACTCCTTGACTTTAAAGTATCTGTGTTACTGAAGAGGCACAGAGAATGTATGTGTTCTGTTACAGTTTCCATTGCCAAGAAAAATGTCCATTCTTAAATACTGCAGTAGAAAATAAAAATTAAATAGAGAAGGAAATAATATTAAATACTTAAATCCCAGCAATGGAAGCCTCATTAGGCATCAGCCTGCAATTACATGCTGCACCTCACTAGGATGAAAAAGAAGAAACTTTCTCCAACAAAATGCTAGGGTTTGTTTTCTTTTTTCTAAGCTTAAGCAGAAGTACATCCAAGTTCAGCTGAAAGCTGCTTGCCAAATCAGACAGACCCAGAAATCTAAAGTATTAGAGAAGTTTCATAATGTAGACAGACTTATGCAAAAGGTAATGTTAAAGGCAATTGTTTCCTGAAGGTTTAAAATAAAATGTTAAAATGGACAGTGAGCTTTGCTCCTGTAAAGCACTTGGACAGCTCCTCTGCACACATTTCTTCCTCTGAAGAAATCCCCAGGAGCCATGGGCACACAAAACTAAGTTCTCTCATTCACTTCTACCAGACTATCATCAATTTAATAACTTCGATTAGACACCATTTCCTTTCCTTGCCAGTTTCTGGCACTGCTTCTCAACAAAGTGAGGACAAGCCAGCAATAGTGTCCTGTGCTCACTGTATGTAAATTAATTCCATCTTTTCCTGTCTACAGTACTTTGATTAAATACCACATTTTTCCACAAGGATCTTTGACAAAGCAGGAGTTTATGGCTGTTCTTAAGAACATTTGAGAACATAAGACAAAAACACCACGAAGGACATCTTCTCTTTGCCCATTTTAGAGCTCACACCTCTCTGTACTTTTAGCCACAGATGAAGGAGGATGAACACAAGAGCTGCTGACTAAGACTGACAGCACCAGCTTCTGTAGCACGCTTCACTCCTCACTGCATGCGTCAGAGGTTGCCAAACCCTGGCTCTTGCAGCACGTCCCAAAAGGTTTCACAAGGTCAGTGCACCCTCACCTTGCATGCTTGTGCCCTGTAACTCCCACCCTGTCAGATGTGCTTGCTGGACAGGGACCCCAGAGCACCATGTAAGAGCTGGGGAAAAGCCAGGAGCAGCCCCGCCTCCCAGAGGTGCTCACTGAGGCAGCCTCACCTGCTGTGAGACAGCAGCAGCTAAGTCACACACTGTGACTCATGAGATGAGAGATGCTTAGCTCCAAGTCAAATACTGACACTGAAAACAAGGCAGTTTAGCATGGAGTTTCAGAAACTATCTTCCTTCCAAAGCTCTGCTGCACAGGCCAAGAGAAGAAACTTATGGAATCAGAACAATTATTTCAGGACACATCCTCTACCACCCTAACTGCCCTTTGGAAGGGACTCTGCAGCAAGATGAAAGCTTGCTCAAGAGTTAACACACAGCCTCACAGAGGCTATTATCAGATGTAACTTTTAGTTCGAGAACACATCCATTTTTTCACAACAAATTTTCAACTTGTCATTGTACAAATATTAAAAGTTTCCTCCTATTCTGGGGTATGATGCTTTTTTTGCTTTATAATAAAGCAAAATTCTTTACAGCTTGAGGAGGAAAGTCCCCTGTCATTAAAAAGTGCTGTCCCTGGCACTTACCTGGCCTCTCTGGCTGAATTTTCAAGCAGAGCTGTCTTACAAAGTCTAAAGGCAGTTGAATAATTTCCTATTAAAAAACAAAAAAACAAACAAAAAACCATATATTTTAATACAAAAATGAATATCCAGTTGAGAAGGTAATAAAATAGAATACCACAGGTCAGTGGGTGTTAACAACAGTATTCTGATCTCCACAGTCAGTAGCTGCTCCCCCTGACCTTCTATATCAAGACCTGCAGTCCTTCCTCCACTGTGAAAACCAAAATCTGTTTTCAAGAAACACCTGAGAAAGAGCATTTTCAGTGAAAGTTTAATGTGCATGAAGAAACCTGCATTGTTTTTGTCCTTCTCATAAAGAGTCCTGTTTCATCCTGGCCCATGTCTCACACCCCACCCTTCCAAGGCAGAATTGTGTAACACCAGTTCCAGAAGGTGTCACTTTGCACTCTGGTATCTGAGTTAACTAGACCTGGGCATCCTGAAGAACTGAGTTAGTGGCAAAGAAAAAGGTCACTCTGACTTCACAGAAACCTTGACAATTCCCATGATCCAGATTTCTCCCTGTTCTGCAGTTAGTCTAAAAATACCTTCCTTGGATACTCTTGCCTTACGTAGGGTGAAGAAGTGACTGCTCTTCTCATGAGCAGCTTGAAACAGCTCAAACCACCAAGTACAACCCAATCACCCCATCAGCACAGAGCACCTTCTCTGATCTGACCCAGCTGTTTCTTGTGTACATTGCTTGGGAATATCCACAAGCCTTGGTTATGCCTTTTCCCAGTATTCAGTGTTCTGCAAAACACTTCAGTGTTTACTGTGCAGAAGCCATTTATTTAAAGAAAAAAACCCAACACATTACCCCGTGATGAACATAGTTCTCCCCAAAGAACTGCTTCATGACATGTTTTCCAAAGTCTACGATGTTCTGCAGATGGTGCAGTATTTCCTCTGAAGTCTGGAAGACAGAAGCATCATAATTTAACTATGAAATAATGATAAACAACATTCAAGAATACATATTCATATTGGCCAGTAGCTCATATTGCTCTACTAAGCTTGGTAGGTCAGTGCACATTAAAACTAAGCAGACACATTAAATGTGTGCTGCATTTGTTCCCCTACCACAGCTGGAGAGGCTGGAATAAACAAAACATAAGAAATTATCTTCTTGTGAAGTTTCAGGGGAAAAGAGACAGAGAAAATTGAAAAGGTGGAAAAGGGAAAATTAGTCAAGATCTAGGGCTAAGAATGATGTTTGTTACTGGGACACAGGTCTGCTAAGAGTATATATCACATTGAAATTTCTCCTCTAGCAGGTTTCCTTTTCCTGACTGCAGCAGCAATACTCAATAGTGAATGTGCAATAAGGCTTTACAGAAAGAAAAGTCACTACTGTAATATACAACAGCTTTATGTCAGTAACATACCATACTGCAGCCTGTTACTGCCTTGTGTAAAGCATTAACCAAAAACCCTCTTCTCTGGAGCAAGGAGGAAAAGTGACACAGCATTTCCACTGCTCTGTACAGGCCAGGACAGTGATTATTTTAAATGCTTGGCATATTGTATGTGGAGTTGATTCTCAGAACAGGCCCCCTGAATCCTTTAAAGAGGGCCAAAAGAAGCCTGGAGTCTCCTCACAACCAGAACTCTTCAACTGCTTAGAACAACACACACACTAAAATACCTGAATAGTTTGTCCATTGCAGTCACTTGGTCTAAATAGCTGTGTTTAAGGAAAAACTATCTAATAGGCCACAAGATGTGTGAGCAGGCTGCCCATGTGGGCATGCAAAAGGGGACTGACAGCAGTGCTGCCCAGTCTGCTGCTTCATTCAAGAACCTGACAAGCATTCAAACACTAACAGAAGGCCCTGCCAAGGAGACTTTCCTTCTTGTGCTTCACCATCACAATCCAGAAAGCTATCTACATGCCAAAGTGGACCACAGAACTATTATCAACCTCAGCCCTCTGGTGTGTAACTAAAAAGTCACTTCCTGGCTTCCTTTGCAACTTAGTCATATTCTGACAACTTTCTAAAAACAATTACTGTGCAACAACCACTTTGGCAATTAAAAAAAAAAATAAAAATCCCACAGCTAAACAAGAAAAAAAGCTGGGGCTCAGTGTTTTGTTTTCTTAAATATATGGTGACAGACCAAGTTTTTACTTAAACTTGTGGTTTAATTCTCCCCTGCTGTATGAACAATGGAGATAGACACAGTTTCCCTTTCTTCCGATCCATGGGGTCTTCCCTGTTCTCATGAAACCTCTAAACATTATTCATTATCTTGGATTACTACAGAAGCACAGGAAACATTTTTGAAACTCTGCCACAATAAAAAACTTACTTGAATCACACTTGCCATTTTACCAGATAATTTTTTTTTTTCCCCAAGTAAAACAGCAGCAGAAGTAACTTGTATATACACTGTGTTTATGGTTTTTATCTTCCTCTGCTTTCCTCTGATCTACTGTAGGAATGAATCCTCTTTTGTCCCTTGTTAAACTGGACACAGTCCACATTCATCTTCCTGATTTAAAGAAAAATGCCCTTCCTATAAGTTTAATGTACATACATGCCTGTTTCTTTTTTCCTACAGTTAAACCATCCCCTCCCAGCAATCAGTTCATCTGAAAAGCTTTCTCTGTTTCTCTCCCACCAGCACAGTCTGCCACCGAACTTCACAAAGCCATGACTCAGATGCTGCTGTAACTCAAGCCATTCCCTGTACCTATCACACCCTAAAGGCTACTCACAAGGCTGAGGAAGTGGCAGAATTTGAACCTCTGGCCTCTTGGGCTCTTCCCCCCCTGCCCTTGAAGCACTGTGCTAACACTACTTTTACCCTCCACCTTTGATTCTGGATGATTTTTTACCCCATTAAAGCAAATTTAAGGTAAATCAGGTTTTTTCTCTAACAGAAAACCCACCTGCCACTGTCCAGGAAACTGGCAGACTCTGTCCTGCCACATTCCAACACTCCTGAAACACATGCCCCTGTCCTCATCCCCCTCAGTCACTGTTCTTTCACAGGTATCCTGCTTCTCCTCAGAGTGGTTATGAGCTTACCTGGGGCTTTCTCAAGAGCCTACATGCAATCTTACCTTATTCTGGTTTGGGGGGGACTTCAGAAACCGCAGCACCACGCAGCGCTGGAGAGACAAAAAAAAAGAGGGTTTCATTAGCACTGAAGTATTAGCTATTATTATGAATTAGTATTATTCAGAACAGCACAATTGTCAGATTCCCTAACCTACCTTGGCTGAGATAGAAGGAAAACAACAAATCAAAAGCAAACCTGGCATTTGAGATGGTCATGTCACACAATTAGAAGTCTAACACAATGCCTGGCCCCTGATTTGCCACTGCTGTAACAAGGAAGCCACTCTGTGCTTCCAGTCACCAAGTGTGATGGAGGAAACATTCCCTTAGCTGTTGCACTGGGAAAACCCAGTGTCAGACTAACAGAAAAACACCCTGTCATTTTTACACCAAAGTCCTTGGGGAAAAAATAATCAAGCCCCAGAGATATGATCTGGCTACAATATCAGCACAGCATTACAAAGCACCCACACTTTGCAGTTACCAGCAGCAGCTACACAGATCTACTTATAAACACTAAAACCTGCTACTTCTAAACTTTCAAAAAGTAAACATATAGCACAGGGACAAATGCAACACATTTCCAAATATTTTACCTTAAAAACAAAACGTTGTCATTTTTACCATTTCTATCCAATTTTGCAATGAGTTAAGAAACTTTCTGTTTTCAAAGTACACAAATTCTAAAGACATCCTCAGCCTTTAAGAGTTCAGATAAATATATTTTGTAGATGTTCAAGTAAATTAGGCCTTTCTCCTTAAGCCTATGAAGAGTGTTTTCTATCAAGTCACCTGAATTATCTTTCTCCCAGTAAAACCTTGCTGAAATTAACTGTTACACTTGGTAAGGCTTTTAATATTAAATCAAATAATGGCATAGTACTAAGAAGCTGTAGCCTTACTAGGGAAGGCAACTCACAGTCCTGCCTCAGATTAGTCAGTCTAAATATCTGATTCTCAGGATTTTTACTCCCACCAATGTACTTCAGCCTGGTCAGATAAGATGTGGCTAAAACCAACTGGGCACCACAGTAGGCAAACAGCTGTTTTCTGGAGTTACCTCCTTAGCCTCTCAGTATCTCCATTTGAACCTTTCTTAGACACACCAAAAAGGCTGACATTCTGTTTAAAGCACTACCAAAAAAGTACTAAGATTCCCCTGTGACGAGAATGCAAACAAAATGTCACAGCTACACTTGAGGTTTATGGAATTCAGCCTTTTCTCTACCCAATGACTTGCCATTAAAATCCTCCCATAGCACAACAGCACCACATACATTCCATAGTTCAGGGCTGAAAGCTGTCTCTGGACAGTGCTGAGTGGGAGAGTTGCAGTTATCTCTAACTACTAGAGGAAGAGCAGAAGGTGAAAAGCAAAAGAGATGAGAATGTGCAATCCAAAATATTAACCAAACAAGATCAAGATTCAGCCATTGATGGTGAAATCCATGGACAGCCCCTTCAATAGCTAAAAAGCCTCAAGTCAGCACAGGATCTCACAGTTCACCCACACCTGGAAAACACTCCCAGGCAAAAGGATACTTTGCTGAATTTCAATTCAGCTTGCTCTGCAAGATCTAAAAAGCAGGAGTGTCACAACCACCACCTAGACAATCCAATCACTGGGTTTCACAAGATGGCTGGGTGACATTGGCTCTTCTCCCACTACAGCTCGGGCCTGGAGAGCCTGTGTACACACAATGTTCTTTTTACAGTCTTTCAAGGGTCTGGATCCTCTGCTTTAAATATTCATAAGTAACTGGATCAGCGATGGCATGATTTGATTGTCACATCTGATCAGCTCAGAAACTTGATTCTGTATCAAGGCTGCTGTAGATATTATCTGTTAATCACTTTCCAGTCAACAAGTTTCCAACCACTGCTCTGAAAATATCCAATAGCTTCCCAGGACTCCCTACAGTATCTGCTCATTACCAAAGCACGTCTGAAGAGGCAGGCTGTGGTAAAATGACCAAACTGTGTATGGCAAAAGAACACCACACTGCTTGGCTGAGGATGACTAAAGGAAACAGAGCAAAGTTCAGACCAATTTTTTTGCAGTCACAGATGCACTTCAAGCAGCTGGTCTGCAGGGTGCCTTAGCAAGCCTCTTAGATGATCAGACTAAAACCAAACCAACCAAAATGCCAAAAAACCCAAAACACTTTCCTCTATTGGGGGCGGGGGGGAAGGGAGGAGAAGTTTTCATCCCTTCACACAATTCCATATGCAGTTACACAAACACTCTGCCACAGTACAAAGGTTAATCCACGGGATGGTCAGAGATACCAACTGCTTCAGAGTTACTGGCCCATGTTTTTCATGCTCAATGCATTCCTGATTCACTTGACTGATTCTTTACTTGGAAATACTGTGGGTTGTTGTTGCCATGAGGGTTTTTTTTTTTTTGTCAGTTATCTTAAATGCCTTAGGTCTTTTTTTAAAATATGTTTACAGCTGAACATCAAAGTATGTAACATGCTTATCTGCATGCAAAAGAAAGATCAGATTTAAGAGGTTGTTGCTGCTCCTTAGTGGTTTGACAATCTGATCAACTAGATCCTAACGCTCCCTAAACCTCATTCAGCCCCTTCCACTGCTTAACACCACCCCACCAATGCACTGTCAACAACGGTTAGCTAGACAATGGTCTCATACAGACAAAAGCTTAAAATAAATCAGACTGCAAAATCTAAGCAGAGAAGAAAAAAAAGAATACATGGAGGAAGGCAAATGTAGCACAGGAAACTTGAAGATTCTTCACATCTTCTGAAGCAGCAAGACAAGCTAGAAAAACAGTGAATTCAAAAGAAGAATTGTCTCTACATTCTTTTTTTAATCCTGCAGCTCTTTCTCTGCAAAGACAAAAGGCTAAAACAATCTAAGTGTGACTCTCACATGAGAGCACAGCAGTTTCATAACAGATAACAATGTTCTTACTGGTATCAAGGACCATACTAGGGCTACAACAAAACCCATCCAATTGTCACAGAAAACAAACAATAGCAACAAGGATACTGAAACTTGTGTTTCTCAAAACACACAGTCACTCACTGCCAAGATGATGTAATCAGGAGCCTATGTTCTGGAGAAGCACTTGCTCAGCCACAGCATTTTGAGGCTCCAGCCTTAAGCTTAGGGACCTACCAAGAAAGGCAAACACTTCTTCAGCACCCTATCCCAAGTCATAACTGAAAGTTAATGGTTGCCAGCCAGTGAGGACACAAGAAGTGGAAGAGGCTGCAGAAACATACTCAAAGTCATCAGTGGCATCACAGGAACACATGGATGTGCACACACACACACACACACACACACACACACACACACACACACACACACACACACACCACCAAGCTACCTTGGGAAAAAATAGTTTGTTGGTCTTAGTCCCCAGAGGAGGTTATCAGCAAAAATATTTCTCCTCCAAAGCAGTTACTACAGCTATCATATCAATCTTAGTGAAATCCAAAACCAAGTCAATCCTTGGCAGTTGGGCCAAAACATGACTGGCATCAACCCAGGTACTTTGGATTAAACAGCAGCATTAGGAAACCAGGATAAAAGCTTACACTTCTTTAACAGCTTGTTTGATATTTGCCTTCTCTTTCACTGCAGGTCTTCTGAACTTCACTGTCACAAGACAAAGCTGCCATGCAGGCCTCCTGAGAGAGGAGAGTTTTCACAAGTTAAACACCAGTGGGGAAAAATCTACAACATTAATATTCCCCTTCAGAGAATAGACCAAAAAAATACCTTGTTTGCATTGCTGAGGGTCTTTCAAGTTTCCATTTCTGGCTACACTATTAACAAAAGCAGTGTAAAAGCTGATGCCAATGAAAATAATAGGAAAATTTGTATAAAAACGAGCTCACGTGTTAGAAAAATTATTTTTAAGTAAAGAAAGATGTGTATTTTCCTTCTGCTGTTATCACCTCAGCTCACATGGCTTTAAAATAAGCTTCTTTATGAAAATACAAAGAATTATCCTGTCCAAACACAAAGCCTGGGAAACCTCCCTTCAGCTTACGCTTTTCCACAGGAGCAGGTTCACGTCATTTGTTATTACTCCAGTATTATTCTAAACATGCATTAACTGTTTTTGTCTAGAGGCAAATCATTACTCTAACATCTAGTTCTGCAACTGCTCAGTGTAACGAGAAAAGATTTTTATCTAGGTCATTACCAAGCTTGTGTTCTACTGGGAGAAACCAAAGCACTTTGGGAAGCAACTTTTTAATCCCCAAAAGGAAATCCACCTCTGTTCCCACACCAGTCATCTGCCTCACTCCACATGGTCTCATAAAATTGTGCAATCTAAAAACTCCCTGGTGTTTTTCTGAGCACTATATGGAATTTTACATCACAAGGTTACCTGTCTGCCTGCTGTACTCTGTTGTCAATACATTTATTTTGAAAAGCAACACGGTATACAAGCAGAACAAGAAACCCTACATTTGTTTTAAAGTTGTTCACACAGAAGTAATGTGCTTCCTTCCACTCACAAACAACACGGGGGAAAACACTTTCAAAGACTCACTATTTCCCTACAAATATCTGATGCAACAAATTACCAACTGCCAACCACCAACTACCACCTAGAGGAGATACAAAGTCAACTACTTTTAGAGAGAATGGTGCCTGCAAAGGCTCCTGAATTTCTTACACTGCAGAAACTGTTTTATTCATTGTCTTCTGCTGAACTTAAAAGAATTATCAAGAACTTAAGTGACCACAGCTGTAGTAACACCAAACCTTCTGCCACCATTGTAGTTACTCAGCACAACCTCATAGTCTGGGATTTACAGCAGCAACACCTACAAAAAGTGTGTTCTATCTAAATTTCAGTCAAAGGGAGGAAGAGGGGTTAAATTACAATGAACTGCTATTCCAGCCCTATTTGAATGCAGTGATATGCAAATAATAATTAATGACAGTTTCAATAGTACTAAATATGGACTACTGAAATATTTTGCTTAAATTAATCTATTTCTTCAGTAGCAGCACACTGGAGCTGCATGCAGTACATGCCAGCAAATAAATTATTCTAACATTTTTCATTCCAAATTTACATTCTACAGCCCCTTCAATACCAACTCATGGTTGAGTAAACAGAAAACAATGGTTTTCTATTCAGACAATAAAATTTATGTGAAGAGGACAAATGGACAAAGAGTTTTCATCTTCACATCTCAGAAAAAGAGCTGCATGGGGGAGAGTTTCTTCTGAGAACTAATAAAACTCATGCCCAGCCTGCTGCCCAGGCTCTTCAATCAAAGCTTTCCATCATGATCCCCAACACAAGTCATTTCTGAAGGTCTCCTTATCCAGGGTGTTACTGTGCTGTGCAGCATGGAGGGATGGGGGAGATGAAAGCAAACTAAGCACCAGAAAATTCTGCAGCTTTTGAACGAGGTACACATAGTAGCATTGTATACAAGTGTTGTTTTCCAACAGTTTTGTTCTGTGTAAGGTGGGCAAGTTCACACAGAACAAAATGAGGAAAACTCCATTTCCTGCCAGCGTGGAGGAAGTTTAGCAATTGCTCACGCAGCGCAGCAAGCATCCAGAACTCAGAGCAACATGACTTCATTTAGCATAGGAGTCCCTCAAGAGCAACTTTTTTTTTTTTTTCCTTTACATGAACAAAGAATTTCTGGCATAGCACCTGGTTTGATACAATTCAATAAGCTAAACCTTTATTTGGCAGCAAACACCACCACGATAGATGGTTTCTTTACCACCGAGCTCCTGGCTTGCATCAGACTTCTGGTGCTCACTCCACTCTCTTTTCTGCTTGGTTATGATCCTGATTCCCATGATAGTTCCCATGATCTCTACTCTGCACTGGTGAGACCCCACCTTGAGTACTGTGTCCAGTTTTGGACACCCCAGTTCAGAAAAGATAGAGA
>JAOEGS010020042.1:0-18179 GCA_025447755.1 Corythornis vintsioides
CAGGATCAGGTGGGTCTCCTCCACCACCTGCTGGGACAAAATGGGACGTGGTGGGAAGACTGGGAGAGGGTCCTTCTTGGGGGGGTTGTGGAGGAGGAGAGGGAGGGCCGGGCCTTCCCACAGCGCCCCGCGCCCACCCGGAAGGAGAAGCGGTGGCGGGGAAGGAAGGAAGCGGTGGGGCCGGGGAGGGGGGGGGGAAGGGGGAAGGGAGGGAGGAGGAAGTGAGGAGAGGCTCGGGGGCGGGACGCGGGGCGGGGACGCGGGGCTGAGGGGAGCGACCGGGGAAGGGAGAAGGGGGCGGGTCACGTGATGGGAGGCGGGAGGCGCGAGGCGCGGGGGCCGCCGGGAGCTGTGGGCGGGAAAGGGCGGGCGCGCGCTGGGCGGGGGGTGTCTCGCCGCCGGCGCCGCCTCAGGTGAGGGAGCGGCGGGAATGCGGGGGGAGCCTGGCCCGCATCACACCGGATCGCGCCTTTCGCCGCCTCAACCGGGTCTCTCCCCCCTCACACGCACGCACACACACACGCCGCGGTGCTGCGGGGTAGCGGGAAGGGGAGGATGCGGATCCGTCACCCCGCCCTGCTCCCGCATCCCGCTGCTTCGCCTCAGGGGGCCCTGAAGGGGCTCCCAGGCCGCCTCAGCGGGATGGGTGCGGGGATCGCCGCGTCTCTGAGGCGGGAGAGGAGAAAGCGCTCGGGAGGCTCTGGGGAGATGATGATGGGGGCGGGGGGTGGAATGGGGGTGGCGGCTCTGGGTGACACTGGGTGACACTGGGTGGCACTGGGTGACACCGAGCCCTGCATGAGGATCGAGATCGGGCAGATGCCTTGGTGGGTGCTCCTGTGCTCGTTGCTGGGGCCTGTGCGATAAGACAAGGGGTGATGGGTTAAACTAAAAGAGGGAGATTTAGACTGGAGAGAAGGAATTCTTGATGCTGAGGGTGGGGAGAGGCTGTGCCAGGCTGCCCAGAGTGGTGGTGGCTGCCCCATCCCTGGCACCATCCTGGGTGAGGTTGGGGGGGCTCTGAGCACCCTGCTCTGGGGTTGGAACTGGATGAGCTTTAAGGTCCCATCCAACCCAGGCTGTTCAGTGATGCTTGGCACTGCAGTGTAAGAGATCTCTTGGTTTTGTTTTCATGCCTTGTCTGCTAAGAAGAATTCTTTCTCCTCCTGTTATCTAGAGAGGCACTGGGGGAAATGAGCTGCACCAGTGTAAACAGGGAGAGCTGATAGCTCCTGAAAAACTTACAACAAATGCTTTACCCTGTGCCTTTAGCTTGCAGAAACAGAAGCATACTGTTTCAAACGATTTTAAACACAATTAAAAGCAGCCAGTTCCTCTTGGTGGTCGCTCAGAGGCTGAGCTGTACAAAGGGCACTTGTTAGCCCAACTTACTTGAAGAGTGTCCAGTTGGTTGGTCCCAGCCTGGTGCCTGAGGTGTGAATGCAGGAGCTGTGCCAGTGCTGCTCCTGTGCCAGACCAGCAGTGTGTGTGGCTGTGCTGGCCCAGTGGGACGTGGCAGGTCCCTCACAGCCCTGTGAACGTTGGCATTGCCCGGAGAAACTTGCTAGAAAAACCTCAGATAAAGGAAAAACTTCCAGGTCAGTGGTGTTAGGACCTTTAAAAGTCACCCAGTCCAACCCCCTGCAGGGAGAAGGGACATCTGTAACCAGAGCAGGGTGCTCAGAGCCCCCCAGCCTCCCCTGGGATGGTGCCAGGGATGAAAATCCTTCAGTTCTCTTTATTTTTAATTTATTTTTTTTACCAGTAAGGTGACCTGCTGCATCTTTATCAGTTAAGAAATGATGCTCCTTGTAGCTTTATCTCTTAAAAATGAGCAACTGCCTCGTGTTTGCTACTAAATTTAGTTTCCTGACCTCTAGGAGCAGTTTATGACTAACAGCATTTGGGAAGCCATGGTATTTAGTGTAACTTTTACATTTCTCCTGTTTAAAGATGAAAACTTCTGCCATGAGCAAACGTAAAGCAAAGGAGAGCAGTGCAGTGGATGCCAAATGCATTTCAGAGGTCAGTAATATTTTTATTAGCTGACTTTGAGTTTTAAACTGTGAAACTTTGCCATCCTTGTCATTTCATAGTTTGTTTTTTTCACCAGACCAGTTCAAAAGGGGTGTGTTTGATGTGATTTCTAGGGCTGGAAATGGGTTTGGGGTTTATATTGTGTATTTCTTTCAGCTTCTTGGGTGATATTTTCCTGCTTCAAGTGCTGTAGTAACCATCTGCTTTTCAGAGCTTTAATAAAAAGGGCTGATCTTGAGCTTTTACAGCCAAGATTTGCAGGAATCTATTGTTATCTCATCAGATTCTTTATTTTCCTGTTTGTAGGGTGATCAGAACCCAGGTGACTTCTCTGTTTTTCTGGGTTAGGCAGTTCAGCAGCTGCTGGAGAAGTTTTCAGTGTTTTTTTTGTTGTTTTTTTTTTTCTTTAGATTTATTCTTCTGTTTTCTCTAACTGGCCACTTAAGAACTGTGATGTGTCTTGTAGTGAATTCTGTCTGGTTCAGTGATTCCTTACATTGCAATATCTTTCCTTCATTTACCTTCAGAGGAGGAAAAGCTTTTCCCTTGTGGATGGACAGTGCTGACTGTTCACTGAACCAGAATAAATCTGGTAATTAAACCAGGAAGACTTTAGGAGATGAAAAACTAACTCAAAAATCAGGTAGACTAGTACAGCTGGTCTATTAGAAAAAAAAAGAAGACATGATAAATTCCATATTTTTTTGTGTTTGCCCACTGTAGGCTGCACCAGGGTGGTGCCCAGAGTGGATTCACTGCAGATTGGAGGGAAGAACTAAGTGGGTTATTCTTTTTTAAGTCAGCTGGTGGATGTTTTCTTGCCTCTATTACACAACAAGTTAGAAATAGGAATGAGATGAACTACTGACCTAATTTTGGTGACAAGTATAACATCCCTTTGGGGGTGAAGGGGAGGAACTGTAGGAGAAGGGCCCAAAGACACACATTGCTATGGAGTTTTCTCTGCTGTAAAAGAGCCTGTTAAATATCCTGCCTATTTATTCTTCCTTTTGATGACAATTAAAATGTACATGTTACTGAGCCTTTGTAACACCCCAGGAACATGTCTTTTAACTATAATTTACTGTCTCACTGGCACGTTCTGGTGTTTGAGACCCTCCCTGTCTCATGTTCTACCCTTAGGTGCACAAAATTCTCCGGGAAAGATTCTGTCACCATCAGGCTGCTGGAAAACTGTTTGGGCTTGAGCATCAGCAGAGGTGAGTGAGCAGGCTCAAATACTAAACCCCTTCTGCTTCAAATAGAGTAGAAAAATCAGCAGCTGAAGTCAGAATTTCCTGCTACCTCTGGTTTTCCAAATCAGACAGACTTGCAGCTCAATACTTCCATTTTTATTTTTTTTTTGCCTCAGATGTTGTTTTTATCCAGCTGCTGCTTGCTCAGGCTCCAAATTTACCCTTTCTTGTCCTTGTAGTTCCTGCAACATTACAAAAAACTGAAAATATTTTTATTTTAATGTGAATTAATAAGCTTTTCTCCTGTTCTTGGTAAGCTGCCTTAAAGGGAAACCTTCAGTATGTTGCCACTTTTCTGTGAACTAATGTCACAGAAATCCCCTTCTGGTCTTGGAAGAAACAATCAGTCATTGAAGCTTGTCCTTACCTGGTGGAGAACTGTAGAACTCGATGAATTAGTGATGCTCCCAGTGCCTGCATGGTTTAATATTTGAAATTATAGCAATAACTGAAACTCAAAGAGCTCTGCTCACTCCAGCTCTTGTAATTCAGTTTATTTTGCTTTGCCTGCCCCGCTGCCTCAGAGCAGCTTGAACCACAGCAGACAACTTGACATTGTTGGACAGATTCTTTCCATTTCCCACTGTTCCAGGGAGTGCTGTCTAGCTGGAAGTTGTCACCCTGTTGCCACTGTCTCCACAGGTGCCTGCTGGAGCTGCTGAGAAGAACTGTAGCTCATGGGGAGAGCAATTCCGCCCTGATCATCGGAGCCCGCGGATCGGGCAAGAGCGCGGTACAGACGCCTTAGAGCTGACACAGGGCACCCACCTGGCTCCACTGACCCTTTTGCTTCTTGTTTCCTCTTCTCCCAGCACAGCTCTGCAGTGCCTGTCACCACAAAGTGCAGCACCTTTGCAATTAAAGCCACCTTGGGCTTAGTCTCTCACAGTTACTGTTGGGCTTCTGCTGGAAAAATGACTGTAAAAGGACTGAGGGGTGTGTTGTTATCCCTGTGCTGTTGGTAAAACATCTTGATCCAGTTTGAAACGTCCAGAGAATATTGTTCCCTACGCTGCTAGGAGGCAGAATGTTGAATATCCTAGTTTCCAAGAGCAGGTTTTGCAATTTAAAGGGACTCTTCTGAGTTGAGGCATGTGAAAGGTTGTCACCTTACCTGAGTTTCACATCCTTCAGGATTATGCAAACACTTCAGTCTTCTCTCTTCACATATCCTGTGATAAATAGGTTGGCTGTCAAGGCAAAAATCATTCATGATTGAAAAATTACAAAAATTACTTCAGAAGTCTTCCCAAGTGCCAAAAACCTACCATAGAGTGGCTTGAGTTGGGAGGTACCTCAAAGCTCATCCAACTCCAGCCCCCTGCCGTGGGCAGGGACACCTTCCACTAGAGCAGGGTGCCCAGAGCCCCATCCAGCCTGCCCTGGAACACACCCTGGGATGGAGCATCCACAGCTTCCCTGGGCAGCCTGTGCCAGGGTCTCACCACTCTCAGAGTATTGATGGTCCAGCTGGCAGCAGTCATTCCACCAGCTTGCTGATGGCTTTTCCTTCTTTTGCATTTCAAAACCAGTCAGTATTGTTACTTTCTTCTGTTACAAAAAACAAAACCTCCCAGTAAACTGATCCCTTAAACACCACCTGTTAAATCCCTCTCACTATCAAAAACCCCAACTATTTCTATTATCTCATTGAATTTAAATATTCTTCCTTTAACATATGGGTGGTGGAGATGAAAACTGGTGATCCTTCCTGCCAGAGTAGAAGTGAATCACTGATGCACAAAGCATAAAACCCATGTGATTTTTCTCAGTCTTCAGCAAGTGAAAGGTGCTAGTTCTCAAAAAGAGACTGGAAATGGGTGTGTGTACAGAACCATGTATGGGTGTGTACATACAGTGACAGGAGCTGAGGAAGCAAAAGCAAACTAGCAGCAAATGAATAAAATAACATTTAATCTACTTATCTGTGTTTTGAATACAAATTCCTTATGACTTTGACTAAGCACAAGTCCATGATGGATTGGAAATCTGGGACCTCTGTTTTATAGCTGAAAGTTGGTGTCATTATGTGCAAGTTAATTTTGTTTCCAGCTTCCCCAGGATAAAAATAAGCACAATTTCTTTAAAGATTTTTTTTTGTTCTACATCATCTAATGAAGCTGAATATGACACTTAGCATGAGACAAATTCACATCTCAAACTCTTAAAGCTTTGCTTTGATTAAGACCAAAGCCCTAAATATTACCCCAAAACTCAGTGACTAAAATATTGATGTTATTTTTGTTTCTTTCCCTAAAAATTCATCAGAATGAACAAACGTAATTGCTACAGTGATTTTTGTGATAATTGCTGAATGTGAAGTTGTCATTTTAGCATTTTAGTCTTGAAAATACACCTGACAACACTGCACATTGTTTCCTTTCTGATGGCATCCACTTTTCTTACTATTTTCTTACTGTCTGAAGCTTCTTATAAACAAGTTGTATTGTTTTTTTTTTTTCTCCTAGTTACTAAATCATGTCTTAAAAGAGCTGAAGGTAACGAAACAAGTGAGAGAGAACCTCCTGGAAGTTCACCTGAATGGCAAGTAATCCAGCATTCTTGAAATGTTATGTTACATCTTATCCTAGATAGTATGTCCTAAACAAAAATGCAGGGCTCAGCAGTTGGTGAAGCCTTGCTTATGGACACGTGTGTGAGCTCCAACACCCCTTCTTTGGCTCTCTCTAGAGAGAGAACTCTGCTTTGAATGACTTTCCAGAGTGTTAAACATCAGGTCAGTTGTGAACAAGCTCTTTGGAATCATGTATTAGTTATGGAGAACTCCTGTCCTGCATTAATTTTGAAAAGGCTGGCACTGGGGGGGAAGTTTCTCACCAAGTTCCTGCTGTCTGTAGACGTGGGCTCTTGGACTGAAGCAGAGCTGCCAGTTCTTCATGAGGAATCCTTTCCTTCCAGGCCTTCTGCAGACTAATGATAAAGTGGCCCTGAAGGAGATCACCAGACAGTTGCACCTGGAAAACGTGGTTGGGGATAAAGTTTTTGTAAGTACCAACCTGATTATCCTCTTTGCCAGCCTCCCTCAAAAACCCTTGCCTGAGAAACTGGCTTGACACAGAATGGAGCTTCTAGAGACCAGATGGGCTCTGGGAGCTGATCAGTTGTGATGGGTTAGCTCAGTCTTCCCACAGCTTCCTCTGGAAACCCCTCCAGGGGTCACAGGGACTCCAGCCCTGCCCTGGGACAGCCTGGGACAGCCCTGGAGGGGAAGAAATTGTTCCTCAGCTCCAACCTCAACCCCCCCTGGGGCAGCTTGAGGCTGGTTCCTCTTGTCCTGTTGCTTCTTCCTTGTGAGAGGAGACCAATCCCACCTTGCTCCCTTCCAAGCATTCAGCATTCTGAAGAGACTTTGTTCAGAGGGATAGAGTATTTTGGAAACATCAGCTTCAAGACAAAGAGTGAGCAAGTTAACCAGCCCCCAGTGGTATCTGTAGTATATATAGAAGCTGTTCTAGTTCTTAGGGAAATCATCCAGGCTTCCTAGAGCTCTCATTTTGCCTGGAATTTCTATTAAAATATTTGCTTCTACTGACCTTTTCCCAAAGATAAGAAACTCAGTTACAAAAAGTCAATAATAAAGTGAATAAATGCAGTGCCTCAGATTCAGTTTCACTCATTTGAGCATGAAATAACTTGGGCCAGTGATCTGAGCTGATCACTGAGAACTCAGAACTGATCTGAGTGGCTAAAGCAGAACGTGAGAGGGGACAAAGGAGGAATCTCAGCAGCTGTGGTTTATTTTCATCAGATGCATTTGGAAAGCTGCAGAGATAAGGTGTTACTACTTGGGTTCAGAGAAACCAGAGCCAGCTTAGAGGCAGTGTGGAATACAAAATGAGTGTGCACTGTGCTTATCTGGCTTTATTATCTTTTGGAAACACTTGCTTCTTACACTGTGCTTTGGTTTCTTAGTGATCCCAGGTGATTTTAGATACCAGAGAATGGAAAAATCCAGCTGGTGTTATGAAAGGAAAGAGCATTTCATAGCAGCATGGCCACTTGAGTTGTCCTTTCAACAGAGAGCTAGAAAAACCTTTTGAGTCCCTCAGATCCATGACCAAAAGTGCTGGAGGCAAAAAATGCTTCATTCCCCTGTTAATTCCACTGGATTATTGTGGATTAGTAGTTCAGACTCTTGGCCATCCAATCCCTTCAGTTGCACCTGGCCATGAAAACACTGATTTTCAGGCACATCCTTATTTCTCCCCTTAGAAAGTTTCCCTTTCCTTTCACAGAGAGTAAATTGGCTTTTCTGCCTCATTTGGTAGGACTTGTGGTTTCCTTTCCCACCTCCCAGCCTGTGCTCTTGAGCAGGCCCAGGGTAGTTTTCCATGAGAACATTGGATGCTTTTGTCCCTCTGATGAAGTTGCAAAGGAAAAAAAAAAAGCACCTGCTGGTTGTTCTCAGTGCAACACATTAGGTGGCAGGTTTTGCACGTGCCTAGGCAGAAAAAGGAGTTTAAGGAAATAGAAAACTACTTGTAAATTCATCTTCCAGCAGACTCTTCTGATCACTAATGCTTACGTGAGGCAAGTGGTTTGGGATTTCAGCCTGGGAAAGCATGGATCAGTGGAGAGTTAACCAGTGGTTTTCTCCTGTGACAAACCACTGGACATTTCCCAGTGCACACTGGCTCTGAGAGCTGGGGTTGTGGAGCCCGTGCCTGAGCTTGGGACAGTTACACTGCTCTGGAAATCCATTGTGAAACTTATTTTTTTTCTTCTCTCTTCAGGGCAGTTTTGCTGAAAATCTCACTTTCCTTCTTGAAGCTTTAAGGAAAGGTAACCACTGGTAGCCTTTGTTTTACAGCAGGGGGTGGGTGTGTTTGTCACTCACCTGAAAAGTTGGGTTAGATTTGGGGGTTTGGTTTTTTCATCTACTTGTACAAGAAATCCAAGCACAGGAGTGTGTCGTGGTTACCAAACAATGAAAAAAACCCTTAATAATAAACAAATATATAACTGATGCTGGACAGGGGTGAATGTGATGCTCCCTTTAAAGGACATATTCTTCTCTCCAGATGTGAAGCTATGGAAAATAGAGTTTTTGAGAAGCCTTGCCACAGATGTGCCTCTTCTTTTGCAGCCAGGCAAAAGCAAAGCAAGCAAAACCTCTCCCATTCCTCAGTGCAGGTTTTGCTTGCTGCTGTAGCAGTGCTCAGGTGCCAGCAGGGCTTCAGGGAACCCTGGCAGTGGCTGGAACTGTTAGTGAGAGAGAAGCTGGCTGGTGAAGTCACCCTGTTAACATTCACACTTGTGCTCTCAGGTGATAGAACCAGCAGCTGTCCAGTCTTGTTTGTGCTGGATGAATTTGACTTGTTTGTTCACCACAAGAACCAGACTCTGCTCTACAACCTCTTTGACATATCCCAGTCAGCACAGACTCCAGTAACCATTATTGGCCTCACGTGCAGACAGGTAAGGAACTGCTCTTTGTCATTCCAAGTCTTTGGAAGAGACTTTTGCCCTAGTTGGAATGTTTTCTCCTCTCCTTTTTTTACTGTTTTTTTACTAAGAGATTTGTTTTCCTACTAGACACTGATACTGTAGGAAGCTGTGGACAGAGGATGTGTAAACTGTGAGCTAATGACTTGGTAACACTCTGGAAGCTGATACCTTATAAAATGATACCATTTTTCTCCAATTGGTGAGGAAAACAGCAGGGTTATGACAGAAGAAGAACAAAATCTTTCTGCAAAGCCTGAATCTGGGATTGATTTGGGTTAGCTGAGCAAATTAATGGAGTTAACAACTGATTCAGTAAATGAGAATCTTTTCCTCTGCTTCCTCCTGAGTGTGGTGCCGTCATCACTCATTTAGAACCCAGCAGAGCCATTGCTCTGATCTCTAAAGGGATCTTTAGATCTTGCACTGAGATCTATGCTCCTCCTGCTCTCTCCTGGGTGAGGAATTTCAATGTTCTAAGAGCTTTTTCAGTGCAGGTAAAACCACAAAACCAACACACAAATAAATAGCAAAGAGGCCCAGCCAGTGAAGCAGGGGGTAGTTCTGTGTTTCTCTCCCCACACCCTGGTGCTTCTGTCACCTCAACCCCAACCCAGACTCACTCAGTTCTGCCTGACAATTCCAGTTGCTAAAATACTGCCTCTTAAGTTGGTTTTAGTGGATTCTTTTTTTTTTTTGGAAGCTGGATTCTTCCAGTCTGACAAAAGCCACGTGAGTTGACAGCTGCCAACCTACGTCCCTGCTGAACAGCCAGCTTGCCTGGAGCTGTGATAGGCTGCAACACCTTGAATGCAGGCTGAAGTCACTGCAATATTTACATCAGCTATGCAGAAATGTTGCTGGGTAGCCTAGCAACTAATTACCCCGTGTGATGTGGTGCATCAGGTGATCTGGGGAGGTGGCAGACGTGGCAAAGCATGTTCATTATAATCATTAACAAAAGTCTTGGCAGAATATTTTAAGCTCTTTTACTAATTCTTTTTTGTTGTTGTTGTTTGTTTTCTCAACACGAAGTACTTTGTTGTTTTCCTTGGTAGTTAGCAAAGAATGCTCTAAATGCATTTTTTATTTATCATTCTGTTTCCTTTTTTTAACCAGGATATCCTGGAGCTCTTGGAGAAGAGAGTAAAATCCAGGTTCTCTCACCGACAGATATATTTGCTGAACTCCTTTGATTTTAAACAATACATGAGGATATTCAAGGAGCAGCTTTATCTTCGTGTTAAACTTCCTGATGAGTGTTTTACACAAAAATGGAATAATAATATTCAGGTATTTGGAGCTCCTTCTACTTGGTTGTAGTAAAACTTTGGGTGATCTGCTCTAGTTCTGTCCTACTCTGGCAGGGGGCTTGGACTCTGATCTCCAGAGGTCCCTTCCAACCCCCACCATCCTGTGCTTCTACAGTAAGACAAATGTGTAAGTGTAAAGCCTTTATTGCTATTTCCTGGCATGGACTGAATCCAACTGTGCTAGAGAATCTTTCCTTGAAGTCTGGAGAGAAAATTAGAAGTGTCATCAAGATGAGAAAGTTGAGGGCAGACATAAGAACTGCACTGAAAGCCTAAGCTGAGCTCTTGCTAAAACTGAGCTCTTGCTAGTATGTTTTCATGTTGAAATATCACTTAAATCAGGTTTTTTATGTTGGTTTTCTTCTCTCTAGTACCTGTCAGAGGATAAAACTGTGCAAGGTGTGCTGCAGAACCTTTTTGACCACACCAAAGATCTGCGCTCGCTTAATTCCCTCTTGGTAAGTAGTAGTAGGATGGAAGGTCCTCCTGGGTTTCCACTCATCACTCACCAACACTTGTGGTTGCCAAACCAGCTGCCTGAGCTTCACTTGAAGCATCTTCTCATTCAGTCAGCTCTGGACAGGGCTGGTTTCTCACGTGGTTAATTAATTAATTTGGGCAGCTACAGTTTGTGCAGCAGTTACAGGTTAATTAAAGTGGTGGTGAGTTTGGTGGTATTTAATAGAATCATTGGATTGTCAGGATTGGAAGGGGCCTTAAAGCTCAGCCAGTTCCAACCCCCTGCCATGGCAGGGACACCTCCCACTAGAGCAGACCTGCTTTTTTACCTTTAATTCAGTCTGTTGCAGCCAAATCTTCCTCCTGTCACTTCACTCAACCAGCATCTGGCTGCTTCAGGAGCAATACATTCTCCTGCCATTTTTGGACTCTGGTCTCTGCCTGTTCTTGCAGCATCTCCTGCATCTCACTGACACATTGTCTGTCCTCCTCCTGACACGCTGGGGTTTGTCTGCACTCCCAGCCTGTTTCTGGAGCAAACTGCCTGTGTAGGTTCCTGTGCTCTCAAGTAGAAGCCCATGGTGCTGCCTTGGGAAAAACTGTCACCTGGAGCTGGAATATTGCTTCTTATTCTTCATCTACAGCCTTGTTATTCCTGCAGAGGACACACTTTTGGTTTGGTTTGTCATTCCCAATTTCTTCTTACACAGAATATCAGCTAAAATCACTTCATGAACTGTATGATTGGGCAGCACTTCTTCTTCCAGAGCTGGTTTCATGTGTGGAGCCATTCAGGTAGCTCAGATGCTGTCCTGAATTCATCCCCTACTGGGACTGGGGGTTGTCACCAAGATCAGGGATCATTTCTACTTCAGGGCACCTGGTTCTGTCTCGAGCTTGGCTGAGGGTCAGAAAAGAGCCACTGGTTGATGGTTTCCCTTGGAGCTCCAGAGGCAGAGCTGAGGTTTCAGTTCCTAGCTGCTTCCTTTAGCATGTCCTGAATTTTTCCTGTAGAAAGGGGCTGTTTCACCTTGCTCACAAAGTCTGTACTACAGATCCTAGCACTTGTGTAATCTGTGTAATTCTCAGCTGCACAGGGAGGGTTTGGTCATTAACATCTCCAGCAGGGGACTCCAGGGGATAAAAGGTTTCTGTGTTCTCTCTCCAAGTGCAAAGTTATGCCTGGGAATTAGTGATTACACCCAAAATGGCTTCTGCTTTCTTTGTAGATGCTGGCTTTAAGCAGTGTCACTGTGCATCACCCCCTGATCACTGCCTTGGATCTTCAGGAGGCAAGCAAGCAGTACAGGATGGACTCCAAAGCAAATATTGTGCATGGTAAAGCTCAGCTTTTCTTCCCACAGAGGCTTTCTTAGGAGGATAGAAGATGTCAAGTCCCTCCCTGAAATTACCTGGCCTCTCCCCCTGGGGCATTTTTGCACCTGAGAAGACACAGAACACGACTGGGAGAGGCCTGGGAAGGTCCCAGTGGAGAAAGCCAGAGGAATAAAAGCAGTGAGGGAAGTGCCTGTGTCACTGATGGTGTTGCAGAGAAACTGAGAGCTCTTGTCTTTCCCCCCAGGTTTGTCTGTCCTGGAAATCTGCCTGATCATAGCTATGAAACACCTCAATGATGTTTATGAAGGAGAGCCATTTAACTTCCAGATGGTTTACAATGGTGAGTGAAATGCAGGAGCTTTGCAAACATTAAATCATTTACTTGCCTTGAACTTGCTCTTTTGTTTTTTCCTGGTGCTGATACAGAATTCCAGAAGTTTGTACAGAGGAAGGCCCATTGCATTCACAACTTTGAAAAGCCAGTGGTGATGAAGGTGAGCCTGAAATGTCACTCCTTTCTTTCTTTAATTGTAAACCACTGACATGTTGGGGTGGTTTCTCTAATGCTCATCTTGGAGCAGCCATTTGTACCATTACCACACCAAAAACCTGCTTTTCTCAATGCAAGTCCCAGTAGATCTCACTGCTCTGTTCCATTTCTAGCCTCATGGGGTTGCTCTGGACTCTGCCAACCCCAGTCTGCAGTGCAGGGTGGTTTGGGTACAGGCTTGATATGCTCGTTGGGCTGGCACTCCCCTGCCCTCGTTGTGCCAGGCCCTGCCCAGGGCCCCTGATGGATTTCTTCCCTCCTCTGTAGGCCTTTGAGCACCTCCTGCAGCTGGAGTTGGTGAGGCCCCTGGAGCGGCCGTCGGCGCGGGCCCAGCGGGAATACCTGCAGATGAAGCTGCTGCTGGACAACACCCAGATCATGGATGCTCTGCAGGCCTATCCCAACTGCCCCACAGATGTCAAGCAGTGGGCAGCCTCCTCTCTCAGCTGGCTGTGAGCTGCCCTGCAGGGTGCCCTGGGCACTGCTCCACGCTGGGGGGGCTTGCCTGTCGACTCCAGAGGGTGCAGGAATAGTTTTGGAAGAAGTTGAGGCTCTGCAGCAAAGCTCCACCTCCAGTGCCTCAAAGCTGCTGCTTTCTGTGTTTTCTTCTCCAATTTGTCTAGAGGTAGAAAGTGGACTTTAAATTAAACCTTCAATTGCAACCAACTTGGGCTGCTTTTGTGCTAAGTGCCACCCACCTGCCCAGGTTGTTCAGCTCTCTGTGGCACTTGTGTCATTCAGCCCCGTGCCTGCATCTCCTGGGGCCAGAAATGGGTTTTACAGCTGCTCCAGTGAAGGATCCCTAGGGAAGTGTCTGGAATTCTAGCCAAGGAGCTCCAAGACAGACTGTCAGCAGGAAGGAGATGTTGGGAGAAGCAGTTGCTACAGTAACTGCTCCTGGCAGTGGCTGGAAGCAGCTGGGGACCTGCTGAACATGAACCCTCCTGGGACATCCCAATGCTGAGGGATTTTCCTGTCCTGGATGGAGAGCAACTCCCACCTTCAGTCCAGGCTCTGCAGTGTTGCCCATTTCCAGCAGCCCAGGGCCTTCATTCTGTCAGAAAGCTGAGGAAGTGCCAGTGCTGTGTCCATCCTGCAGCTCCCTTCACTCTGCTCTCTCTCTCTCTCAAGCCCTTCTTTACAATCAAAAGGCTTGTTTAATCTATTTTGCTCTTTTTGACGTTTCTTGAAGAGATTTTCTGCACATCTGGGAACCAAAACAATCTAATGGGGTTGTCCTACCTTTAGGTGGAGTTGCTGTGAGGGATGGAAGCTGTTGGAATGGAACACCACTGCAAACCAGCTAGAAATACTTAAAAGCTGTTGGAAGATCTTCTTGCAGAAATACCCAGAGAGAGAAGTTCTTTCTCTGTTCAGGTGGGAGGGTTGCTCACGGGATTCAAGGTGGTCACCTAGAACAGGAAGGGAAAAGTTATTCACTCTTTGCCAAGCAGAGGTGGGAGATGTGCCTGGAAGGTGCCCATGTGCCAGCTGACAGAGGGTCACTGTCATGGCAGCTCCTGGAGACCAGCTGGTCAGAGCACAGAGACAGCAGCAGGGTTGATTACACTGGTTCCAGCAGCAGCTCCCCAGTTCCCCAGCCCAGTAAGTGACTGTGGGTGGTGAGCAAGAGGCTGCTGGGATCAGCACAGGGAGATAATATATAGAATCCTAGGAATCTCTGGGTTGAAGGGAGCTCCAGAGCTCATCCAGTCCAACCCCTGCTGAGAGCAGGGACATCTGCACCCAGAGCAGGGTGCTCAGAGCCTCCTCCAGCCCCACCTGGGATGTCTCCAGGGATGGGGTCTCCACCACCTCCCTGGGCACCCTGTGCCAGTGTCTCCCACTCCAGTGGGAAAGAACTGCCTTATTTCCCATCTAAACCCACTCCTTTCCATTCCAAACCCTTGCCCCTTCAGGTACTTACAGCCCAGGCTGTGGGACAGGAGTGGCACAGCCTGCAAGAAAAAGAATCCACTTTTTCCCAGAGCATTGATTCCAGGGAGTCTGGCTGAGGAAACAGAACATTTTTAGAGAGGGGAACAAGTTGTAACTGCAGAGAAAGGCCAAGAGCTCAGCAACCCCCCCAGGCTGTGTGGGGCACCCCCCAGCCCTGAACAGAGGCAGCTGCAAGCCAGAGTAGTCACATTTTTTATTGTAACTTTCTGGGGGAGGGGGGCAGAGAGAGTATACATTTCTGTATTTGTACAATATTTAACAATCACTTTCTTGGAGGGGAAGGGGTTGGTTTGTTTTTAGCACTTGCAGGAAAAAAAAAAAAAACAGCAAGTACCTTTTGACAGTAGTACAACAACCTGTGCCCAAAACACTGACAAATACAAAGAAGTAAAGTTAAAATAACTGCTCACCCAAACAAAAAGAAATCTGGAGAGGTAACGAATAGTGTATGGACTGAAACAGCATCCAAAAAAAAAAAAAAGGAGGAAAAATAAAAGAACAAAAAGTACTGCTGGTTGAGTATCTGAGGTAAATGATGTTCCATCAAGGATGCTACTTGAAATTGTTTTGCCCGTGCCTGTGCATTGCAGCTCTCTGGGTTTGTACCAAGTGTTCCTAAGAAAGGGATTAAATCAGGTTAGGAAGAGAGGAGCTGGAACGAGAGCAGACAGAGCCCAGCAGGAGGGTTGGCCCTGCCTGCTTACAGTTGTTCGGGGTGTTGGAAACCACGAAGCCCCAGCAGCCGCCAGGGGTGCTGGGTCCCGCTGTAGTTCCCAAGCCCTCCAGCGACAGCGCCACTGCCACAGCTCAGCTCTGGACCAGCAGAGGCCACAGCACCGCCTGGGCAGCCTCACCCAGGGCACCACAGAGCTGCTCACCCGCCGACACAACCGACTAAGCAACGGGAAATCTCAGGCGAGGCCAAGAAGGGGCTTGATGAGCAGTCCCGGGGTCCTCATTCCAGCACTTGGCTGAAAGGTCAGAGCACAGGGCAGGTTGTTTCTCACAAGCTGAGAGTAGAGGGACAACAGTCAGTGCCTGCTGGTCAGTAATGCCAAGGTACCACCACAGTCCAGCTGAGCCCTGCCCTCGCTTACAGCTCACACCTTTAATGCTCTAGAAGGAAAACCAAAGTACCCAGCCCAGTGCCCTGCAACAACCTTTGGAGCAGAGCCACTGTGGGGGTGTTGAACATCTCTACAGTGAACACCCTCTGTGCAGTGACAAACTGACTCTGTCAGCAGCCAGGGAACGGGGAGCACAGGATCTGCACAGGGCAGGGCAGCTGGCAGAGCCAGGGAGCAGCTCCTTGCTCAGAGTGACACCTGCTCTGCTGGGGCACCACCAGAGGCCGGAGGGGAACAGGCAGATGCTGCAGTGCTGTCACCATCACCCCTTTTCCCAGCAGATCATGGACAGATCACCAACCATCTGTCTTGACTGCAGTTGCTTGGGTTTTTTTGCTAGTCAGTTCATGCTAGTTAACATCCGTGGGGAGCACAGAGCTGCTTGGGTCAAGTATCAAGGGGTTCTGCCTTCAGAACTCAGCTGCCAAGTCACATCTCTAGATAAAAACAGGCAAGTAAGTGTCAATGGGAAAGGTGGCCACTAAGACTCCTCCTCACAGCCAAGCTGACCCCCAGCCCAGCCCTTCAGCAGGGTGGCTCTGGCTACCTGCACCCCCGTGGCATGTCAGGACATGAGTGGCACCTTCCTGTCCCTCCACTGACCCTGGTCTTGGTTATCCAGCAGGGCTCCTGTTGTTACTGGAAGCTGGAAAAAGCCCAAACCCAGAGCATGTTGTGGCCGGGCAGGTTGGTTGTCCAGGCTGGAACAAGGCCCTGACTGCAACACCAACAGCTGCTCCAGAGAGATCCAGAGGCACAGCCTAAAAACACGAGGGGGGAACACGCGGTGTCCTGCGGATCCCTGCTCCAGAGCTGGGGAAATTCCAGCTTCCTGGCAAGTGTGTAAAGGAGCAGAGAAACGCAGGGAAGTGGGACTTCCAAGAAGCACTTTGGCACCTATCTACCAGTGGCTTCAGGGTAAGGCTGGACATGCTGGACAGCAGGAATTTGCCTGTTTCCCTTCCTGCTTTTGGCCAGTGGTGTTCAGAACCTCTAAGTCATTGGGGAGCTGAAGCTGGAACTCAGTGTCTCCCTGACAGCAGCTGAAGCTGGAACTCAGTGTCTCCCTGCTGGTTGCAGTTGTGTCAAGGGGAGCCTGTGGCTGCACCGTGCCAGGGCTGCTGGGATGCCCAGGAGCAGGGGGAAGCTGCAAATCTCCAAGCAGAGGGTGAGGAACTGGGGGGTAACTGGAGCTTCCTGAGGTGATCCTGAAACAGCGGCGCAGCCCCCGCCGAGCGGAGCGGAGCGCGCTGGGCAGAGACCTCTGCACAAACATAAATAGGAAAAGAAAGACTTCTTTCAAAAAAAAAGAATGAGAATTCAGAGCTTTCCAGTGTCACAGCTCACAGAAAAAAATAATTACAAAAGAAGAAAAAAAAAAATCATGCTTAAGTTTTCAAATCTTCCTCAGACACAGCAAACCTAAATAGTATTCAGTTAAATATACGTAGGAGATACTCTGGGAAATGGAGGTAAGAGAAAAAAAAAAAAAAAAGGGATTTTTGTTTCAATAAACAGCACTTTTTTTTTGTCGGGTTTTTTTTTTGTTGGTTTTTCTTTTTATACACAACAAGCTAGTACAAGAAAAGGCTAAAAACACTGCTTTAGGAATGGCCATTTACTGTTGGCATGAAGCGTAGCTTACCCTTTTTAAATAACACAGTGAACTGGAAATACATCATTTACAGACCACGGAGCCATTTGATTCTTCCAATGGATTAGTGTTGTCAGCTCTGATCACTGGGAGGTGGAACTGAGGTATACCTTGTTGAGGGAGGTTCAGTAATACTTGGAAGCCTCTTTGCTCTATCCCACTCGATTACTTTTGTTTATGTACACTGAACAGCAGCACACTAAACATTCACAAGCTGTGTCATATTGGCATTACAATAATAGTCTTTCTCGTTGGTTTTATATATAAACGACAGCAAATGCAATAAAAACGAGTTACCCTTTTTTTTTTTTTCTTTTCTTTCTTGCTTTTTTTTAAATCTGAAATGAAATGTTTTGATTTAAAAAAAATAACAGTAGTTCATTTAAAGAATTAGTCTCTTCTGACGGGTATTAAGAAATCTGGTTGTCAGTTTTTAAAACACTTTGATTTAGCCACCAACAGGTCCACAGCCTTCATTGCAGTTCCTTGACAGCATCACCTCCTTCTCGGACACGTGTCCTTCGGGTGCCGGCAGGGACCGCCAGCCAAGTGTCCCGGAGGGAAGGAGAGGACACAGACCTCCAGGTGGTGCTCCAGAGACTCACCGCGGCTTCCAGCGGGGGCAGCCCCGGGCAGCAGCTCCAGCGAAGGGGGTCCCGCCTCAACCATCATAGGCTGGATTCTTTGGGAGGAAAGTCAACGTTTGTCACCATGGTGACCACAGTCACGATGTCCTCCGTGGTGATGATGTTGGTGAGTTTTTGCATCTGGATGATCCTCTCCTCCACGCAGCCGGCCGACAGCCGCGCCTCGGCGTCGTGATCCCAGCACTCCTCGATGGTCTCGCACAGCATGGCCATGCCCTGGGGGACAACAAAGCCTGGCTCTACACCCTGCAGCTCCTGCACTGCCAGGGTGCTGAGAGCCTCAGGGTGCACAAAGCTGGTGGCTGCCCCAGCCCTGGCACCATCCCAGGGGAGGTTGGGGGGGCTCTGAGCACCCTGCTCTGGGTGCAGAAGG
>JAOEGS010020042.1:35188-67037 GCA_025447755.1 Corythornis vintsioides
ATATATATTTGTTGGTTCTTCCAACAAATGAGTTTCCAGGCTCTGCTCCTGTCCCTTTGCCTTGGTTGTTTTATTTCTCCTCAGATCCAAGAGCATGAAATCCAAAGCCCTGCAGTATTTAGGTGGCACAAAGCAGCAATTCTCCTTTTCTTCACCCTTGGTCTTGATGTTAGGATGCTACAGAGCATGGGGACAACAAGGTCCCTCCTGTGCCTGTAAAAAGCTTTTGTCATGTATTTTGTGCACATAATGCACCTTCTGATTTGAAAAGCATAGTTCAAAGGCAGAGTAGTGAAAATGTCATTTATAAGATAATTCTCTGCCTGAATCAGTGCAAAAGCACAAAGTAAATTGAAGCTCACTAGAGAAATACACTTAAAATTCTGATTTTAAATGGTATTTTAATTATATAGTTGTCTTTAGGCTGCTGTTTAGGATAAGAGGTCTTAAGTTTGGATTTGTATTTTCTAACCTCTTGACATTAAAAAAAACCACAAAAAAAGTCCCCCAAACCAACCAAAAACCACAAATAAAAAATACACACACTTGTGACACTACCAAGGCACAAGCTCTGGATGTTTTGATTCCCCCTTTCTGAGCTCCAGCTTTTCTTTGTTGCTCTCTTCCTCTCCCTTCCTTATTCTTCATTTTTTAAGTGTTGTAATATTTCTATTAAAATATCTATAACAACAAGAAGAAACGAGGCTGGAGAATAAAAAAGGGGGGAAAAATGAACACTTGGTGTATTTTTTTTCATTCTTATTCCACAGCCAACTGTGATTTTTCTGGTGGGACAAAGGGATAGAGATCAGCCCTGAAACTTCAAATGCACCAGGTAGGTGAGGTGCTAAGAGTTAATTTAGAGAATAGTCAATAAATAAGGATATTTTCAAAGCCAATCACAAAATTCTCCCTATTAGCAATTAATTGCTTTTGAAAACAAACTGTTAATTTACATACACTTGAATTTGGGTTTCCACAGGCTGTAGTTCAGCACATAGCTCTTGCATCTGCCCCCACTAAGGGATTTCCCTCCTGCACCATTATTTATACCTCATAATCTAATTTTTAGAGCTGGAAAATATCTATTGATGTTGGAAAATATCACAACCATGGCACAGCTCCCAAGAACTCTCCAGGAAAAGATGCACTCAAAGACTGCCAAGGTGCAGGAGCCACACCAAGATTGCCATCAACCAGCATCCATCCACAGGGAATTTTCTGAGGCTTCTAAAACTTGAGGTCAGAGGGATAAATGTCTCTGGCAACAAAAGCAAGTGGGGATTAGATTATTGTGCTCAATACAAGGAATATTGGGGGGAGAGCTCCAAGAGCTGGTAACACCAAGGAGTTCAAGTTCGGGGAATTCTTGTGCTTGGAGATGAAACCCACGAAGCATCTTTGACCCCAAAGTGATTTCAAACTTTAAAATAAAGCCCCAAAAATAGGTTATGAAGAAAAACGACATGATGTGAATCTGAAAAGTGGGTTTTTTTCAACCCTCTCAACACATGACTCTTTGGAAAAACACCACCAAATGAAAAAAGCAACTGTGTGATCCAGTGAGATATTCCTAAGTCGGGCACTCAGCAGCAAGTACAAGAGGTCAGTGTGTCTCAGCAGGAGGGCTGGAAAATGCTGGGAGCCACAGCTCCACGAGCTGATAAAACCCCCAAGTGTTGCTTGTGTCAGTTATGCCATAAAATAGGTTATGGTCCCATCCATCAGATGACAGAGTGGTAACACCACACTGGGAATCAGCACTGACTGACAATTCTGGCCCGAGCTCAAGAGATGTAAAAGTGAAATGAGCAAAACATATCAACTCCTTGCCATCCACACTCCAGATCTACCAAGAATCTGAGGGGGGGAGCTCATTTGGGGGGGAACAAGACAGGAGTGTTTGATTTTCAGTGTACCTGGAGTGAAAATTAATGGGGTGAGAGTAACTCTTTCTATATAAAAACACAAGACACCAAATATTGAAAACACTAATGCATCTTTTTGCTCGGTTTGATCAGATGTTTGCTGCACCATTAAATCCAATATAAATAAGAAGATTTGCTTGTTCTTTCAAACCATTTTACATATACACATATGTATTTAGCCAACTCGAGTTGCTTAATAACTCATTAAAGAGTTGAAACAGTGACAGCTTTGGGAACATTTGACAGCTTTAAGCAGCTAGCACCCCACACAATCAACTGAGGAGCACAGCTCACAGCCAAGCAGGAGACAAAGCAGCACAGAAGCCAGGACTGATGGAAGCAGCAGGAGCAAGGCCAGGACCCCAGGCTGGCAGTGGCCCCTCTGGGCAGGCAGCTGCTGCACTGGGTCAGTCCCCTCCCCTCCAAGCCCTCCAGCCAAATCCCTGACAGAAAGGAAGCTTAGTTTGCTCCTCAGGTTCATTCTAGTATTGCTTTCCAGTCTGAAACCCAGCATCTCACCTGGTTCTGCTCCCTGCAATGCTGTCTGTTCCAAGGACAGTGCCCTGAGCTCAGCACAGCCTCTCTGATAGGTGCAGGGACACTGAAGCAATGTGGATTTCAAAAGAAATTAACTGTCTGTATCTTCTCAGATGTTTGTATTTCACTACAGGTTCAAATGTTTCTCCTGCAGTTGCTGTTTCCTTTTCCTTCCCCTTCTGCTCTTGGATTTTTTTTATTTACTCCTCCCTGCTCCAAATTCTTCCAGAATGTCTCATTATTCAGTGTTTCCTCATTTTGATCTTATTCCTCATCTCTCCTCTAATTTTAACTGAGAAAAAATTTACTGCACCACGTACTCCCATCACCTTCCAGGAATAAACAGAGTAAAACCAAACCCCCTTGATCTCATCCAAAAAAAAATCCTTGTTTTCTGCTGAGTATCTCCTACCCATTCCCTACAGAGAAGGTTTAGAGAAGAATCCATTTGCCCACAAACTCTAGTCGTGCCCTAATTATTCCATATAATATTACATGCATTAATTGCATAAATATTTAAATGTTTGTTTCGTGGCTGTAAAATTACCAGTCCCTTTCCCCTCTCTTCCTGCTTCCCCTGCCTCCTGTTCAAATCAGCTCCAATCCAATCTCAACTAGGAAACACTGCTCTGCTGCATATGGGAGAATATTTATACATTCTTATTTCCATAAAAATTTCATTTGGTTTTTCAGGCAGAAGCAGCTTTTCCTGACTTTCCACATCAGACCTTCATGCCTATTCACCACAAGATAAGAAAGGGTTATTACACCATCACCAGCTCCAGAGCCAACATATACTTATCCCAACAGATACCATCTGAGCATTAACAAAACAGGTTATTACCCTATTTATTAAAAATTTATGACGTGTCCACTCCTGCACCCAACATAAACCATGCAAGAAAGGAGCTGCAATAGAAAAGGAGGAAGAATAAAAGAACTCAAGGTGTTGCTTTGCTGCTCTCTTGCACATATTTAGCATTTACTTGCTTTTCCATCACTCATTGAATTCCTTTAAGCCTAGAGAGGAAACCACATGCTGAAATCCTTCCCACAGCCAGCAGATATGAGTGTGATCTCTGAGTGAAGACTACTAGGTTGAAGTCCCAAACACATAGGGAAAAAAAAAAATGGAGATGGATGAAATAATTATGCTAACAGATTGCATGAAGTTTGAGGATCTGCAATACTTTCTGCAAGGACAGGAAACATACTTTTTCCCTCTAAATTATGTTCTTTTCATTTGGCATGAACATATGCCCGCTGCCTCCCCCTAAATTTTTCTTTTTTATCTATTACTATGAAACTGAAACCAACCCAATTTGATCAAGCAAAGGCAATGCTGCTTCCTGCAACACCCTGAAGCCAAGGAGTGACACTGAAAATATCACAGAAGCTGGCAGCACCGAGTGAATATCTGTAAATCCTTTTGAAATACAGTCCTACCCCAAATAAGTAGGGTTTTCACCTTATTTAAGCACAATAAAAAATGATTTCAGCAGTGTATGAGTGGCCACCACACTGAGGTAGGAGCTGAAGTTCAATTCCTGCTGTAAGAAAGCCCCAAGTGTTGAGGGACCCTGGGCAAATTGTTTCTCCTCTACCACATTTTGTTCATCTTTCCTACTTGGATCTGAACAATTTGCTGTCTCAACTCTTTCCATCAAGTCCTTCTCAACTCAGCTAAATCTCTGAGCAGACCTGAAGGAAGAGGAACTCAGTATGAATACCAGCTACCCCTCCAGAATCAGCTGGAGCCTGACAACAGCAGGAACTAGGCACAGGCAGCCAAAGGAGGTTTGTTTGGATGCAATGTTTCCCATCTGGAGACCACAATCTCATAATATTTTCAGAGGAAAACACAAACACTGCTAAAACTGAAACATTTAAAGACCAAATTTATAAACAAGGCAGAGGAAAAGATAAGGCTGTGAGCTGAGCTAAGCCCTGAGCTGCAACTGAAGAGTTTCTTTACCTTTCCTTGAACCAAGCCTTGTATCTTCTAACATTTGCCAAGCTTCTAGTTGCTGTTTTCTGTCACTGCAAATTGCCATGATGAATTCACATCTCTCCTTCACTTGTTTTAGAGCTAAGCACTACACAAAGCTCAGCCACAAGTCCCTGAGCACAGGTCTGTGCAACCTGGGAGACAAATGGTCCTTTTCACTACGTGGGAGCACAAACTTCCCACCCCTGTCCATTGCCCTCTGAAACTTTGTGTTTAGTTTTCCCTCCTCCCAAACACAGAGCTGTAAAAACATTTAGTTGCTCATACAAAGAGCAATTCAATAAAGGAGATAAGGGTGCTGAAGTAAAGCTCAATGTTCTGCTCCTGCAGCCAAGCACTAGCACCTCTAAAGCAGGAAAATAAGAGAAACCTTTGGCCATGTAATGCACGAGCTCCTGGGTTTACCAGTGAAAACAAACCAAACCAAACCTCCAAATCATCATGTGGCAACTTACTTGGGTGGGAACGAGGACTGGAGGGTAGGCCAGCTTGTGGTGTCTGTACATCCAGAAGGAGAAGAGCACAATCACTGCAATTCCCATGATAGGCACCAACGAATAGAGCAAGGTATTGAACAGAGGTGGCTTAGGTGTCACGGGGTTGGAAGTTGCTGAAGAGGAAAAAAACAAAGAGAGCTTTTAAGAAATAACACTTTGAAGTGTCTGGCAGTGGGATTTTCTAAGCATTCCTGCAGACAGCACAATAATACTTGATTAAATTGCAGGCTCTAATGTAAACAGACACATTTCAAAGGCAGCATTTTGGAAAGCTTGATTTTTTTTCAGCAATAACTTAGCTCCTCTTCATGTTTCTCAACTTCACCTATCTACAGCCTGCAAGATGTGTCTGTATTCCAACAAGATTGCAAAGCCATCACCTAGTGAATAAAAAAGGATTTGATACAGAGATGCAGCCTTTGGAATGCACACAGGTAGATGTCACTAATGAGAGGAACAGGTCAGAAACAACCTGCCAACATGGGTCTGCTGAAAGGAGTTGTCTAGCTGAGGATGCTTCCACTTGACCTCTAAAAGGGCTCTGGAGAAGCCCTGCTCCTGGGGCAGCTGGTCCAGGAGCAGCCACAGAGCCCTGTGGCTACAGGGGTTTCACACCAGTGAAGAAGAATGTCAATTATTGCCTTAGCAGGATCACTGACAAAAATGACAAGAATACCTCCTGGCTCAACAGAGGCTATTTTAATTTCATAGAAAATGTTATTTAATTCCATAAACAGCTTCCTCTGGCTATTTGGTACCCAAGACATTTGCTGTTTTCAGTTCAGTTATTAACATTATTTGCTTTTCCAGCAAAGATTAGATCCTTGACTGGAAGAAGATAGGCAAGAGTAATCAAATTAGCTCTTAGTTATTGTTTTTTTTTAAATCATTATTGGTTAAGCCTGGCTATGTGTTTTTCTTTGTGACCTGGGGGGAAATTCTCTCCCCCTTTTTGCAGAGAAACTCAAAGGTCCAGTGAGTGCAGAGAAGAGGGAGAGGTTTGTTTCAGGCAGAGGAGCTGGGACAGGCACCTGAAGTTGATGTGGCTTTTAGCCCCATGATTTACAGACACTTCTAGAAGCTTAACTATATAATTAAGGTAATATTTGACATAACTGCAGTATCTTAAAGCAGCCAATGAGTGCAGATTATCCCTCGGAAAAGCACTGAAGCACCTTTTTCTCTGGGAGAAACTGGTAGCTCTGGCAGCCTGTGTGAACACCCACTGCTCAGAGGGAACCTGCTGGCAGGGAAACATGACCCCAGCATGTGGGGAAGGAAGCCTCAGCTCCTGAGTGTGCCCAGTGTTGGGTGTTTCTGAGCTGCTCTGAGGGGTTCCTTCATGCAGGGCTTGGCTGGACTTACGTTGGGTCACCTCCATTTCTGGGAAGTAGAAGAAACGCTCGTTGCACATGTTGCCTTCACAGCAACAGAAGAACACTTCAGGGCTGTCCTTCTTCTCTATGCAATCATTCCTGTGGGAAGCAGAAAAAAAACACACCTTATTTTAAGCTGAAGGGGTTTTTGTTAAGGAGAAATTCATCCCCATGTTGTAAAGTGAATGTCATTTAATCATCCCCACTCCCCAGTTAAGAGTTAAATCTCAACCAGCCCATTTATTTGTGATGTTGCAATGAAATATCACAAACTGAAACAGCACTTGGCTATTTTTAAGATAAGAAAACCACCAACAGGATACTGAAGAACAGCTCATGATCTAGATTTAATCAGGACAAACAAATGATCCAGTGGCTGGTATTTAACCATAAACTCACGGGGTAGGGTTGCATGGGTTGCAGATAAGTGGGAAGGCAAATTCTTGTATTTCATTTTAAGAATTAAAAAATAAGAATAAAAATAAATGTTTTGACAATTTCCCCTGCCTACATTATGCTCAGGGACAGGGCTGATTTCACTCTGAGTTAACTGCAGGAGAGAACTTCTTAACAAATAGGCTGAACCCCTTCAAGTCAGGAAAGAAAAACAGGCATCATGCAGGAGACAACTTGACAGCAGCAAAAAGCATTTGAAAATCCTGCTGAAACAGTTGAGGATTTTCAATACAGCTGAAGACTGTAAAAAAAAAAAAAAAAACCAAACCAAAAAAGATTTGGCTTCATCCTCAAAAAGTGGGGTTATTTTTTACAACTATTAATAAGGTCTTAGAACCAGACAAATTTTGACTGGTTTCAACTATTTCCTTTTCATTTCTGCTTCCCATTGCTTTGCATTGCTCAAGGGAGAAGTTAAGATCCATTGTTTTAGACTGTTCCAGGACATGTGGAACTAGTGGGATAATTATACACACCCTCATCCTGTTTCCAAATGGACTGATTCCATTTCCATCCCAAAAGTTTAACATTTAGCAGAAATAAAATTAGCTCAGAGATGATAAATCCCTGCACTACTTCTGCAAAGCTGCAACTACAAAAGGATTATAAAATAACAGTTTAAAAATACTTCCTATCCTGAGAAAATTTAGATATTAGATATCAATGGCAATAAATAAGATTTTTTAAGTTGTTTTTCACCTTCCAGGCAGGTGAATTCCAATCATGCTGTGCAAGTGAGGTGCTTTGCTACCTCTCTGAGCAGCAGTTAAAACACAACTATTGTTCAACTTGGCTTTAAACTGTTGTTTAAGGAGAAAACATCCCAGTAAAAATAAACATATAGTAATTTCTTCCACTTAGCATTTAAGAATAAGGAAAGATTTTCTTAAATACTGCTAATGATAATTTAGAGCCACATTTTTAATGAAGATGTATTACACATTTCTTGCTTGGCAAAGGAGGGAATTAAGAAAATAACTGTTTTAATCACATACAATTCAGTACAGTCCTCAAGAAATGATATTATAGTTCTTTGAAGAGAGTCATGACCTTTATTCAGCCAGTATCTAGCAACCCCCAAGTCCTGCTGTTACTGCTCATGGGTACTTGCTAGGCCATCTGTTATAAAAAAATGACTGGAATTTCAGAATATTCCATGTCTCTCTGAGCTGAGCTTTTTCATCAACGTGGAAGCATTTTGCCAATTTCAGTAAAGAGCAGATGTAAAGTGCTGACTTGCCTGCTCCAAAGACTCTGGAAAATACCCCTAGAATTTTACATTCTGGTTTCAGCAACTATATTTGCGTTGTTTGGCAATAACAAGGCATTAGAAAATCTGTTATTAATGGCTTGGAAATAAATTAAACAGTGATTCTTTTTAATAAAGAGCAAGCAACTAAGGTGAAACGTGCTATTTTGCAAAGCTTGTGTGTTATATCAAACAACAAAATTCATAGAATATTATCTTTGCCTCCAGCACCGTTCAGAGGGCAGGACGTGTGGATTACAGACAGGCAAAACAGCTGAAAAACACAAATCCGAGTTGCAAATGGATGGGCAAACTCACCTGTCATAACAATTGATGTCATCTAGCCAGCAGCCTTGCTTCACAATCTCAATGGATCCAGAAATGTTCTTCCAGGTAGCAAAGCAGTGCCTCCTCTTGTCCTTGTCACCGTAACAGGGCTCGATGCCGCTGCGGTTGGTTTTGTCCTTCTCCCAGTTGGCGTTGTAGTAAATGCACTCCTGTGTTTCTGACCTGCCCAGGATGGCACCTGGCAGGAGGGAAAAACCACAATTAAAGGGCATCCTGAAGGGTAAGGTGTGGAACAGGCAAGAAGCAGTGTGGACTAAAATATCCCCCTGTCCATATCAACTCTGTTTTCAGCCAGCAAACAAACATTTCAAGTTGCCCAGTGTTAAAGCATCATGTAAAGATCTTTTAAGTCAGAGCAACTTGGGCAACTTAAAGATGGGAAGAAATGAATAGGAAATCTCCATGGGCAGCACTGGGAGATACTGTCATCCCAGGATTTTTCAAGATGAATGTTTCTTTCCCTTGGGATGGAGGTGTGTAATGGAAAAGATCAA
Source organism: Corythornis vintsioides (assembly GCA_025447755.1). Taxonomy (NCBI): domain Eukaryota; kingdom Metazoa; phylum Chordata; class Aves; order Coraciiformes; family Alcedinidae; genus Corythornis; species Corythornis vintsioides. The sequence continues at coordinate 44,082 of JAOEGS010020042.1, forward strand.
TGCCTACTGACAAGCTGCAGCAAAACTCAGGTGATGTTAACAGACTGAAGCACCTCAGAGTGGAACTAACAGCAGCTTTAATGGGACATGAGACTGGTTACTGCAAAGGTGGTAGGATGAAAAAAAAAGTTAACACAAATCCTGGAAGGAATGAAGAGCTGGCTTTTATTTCTGGTTTGATGCTGTGCAATACTGCCAGGAGTGGGTCACTAACCTCCATCAGCATTTAAAGTGTATTAAAACCATGGAAAACCAGAGGGAGACTGAGGAGCTCCTCACATCACCACCACCTTCAGGAACTTTTGACTTTGAAGCATTCCCAAAATAGGCAGAGGATGCTGCTTATGCTTCTTGGGCCAGAGCCTGGCTGTTCAATGGGAGAGATGCACTAGCCAGCTGGTAACACTGTGAGATGCAGCATGTTAACCATTATATTCTTTGTGCTGCAATGGCCTGACCTTTACAACTCCCAGCTATGGCAAGAAACAGATGAGGCAACAGATTGAACAATTTGGTTCTGTCAGTGCAATAAAGCAGAAGTCCTGGATTTCTCTCATACGTGCCATTCCTTTTCTTCTGCTGCCAAGTCTAGCTTTGAAGGACCCCGGACAAGCTGAGTTTGATGAAATTAAGAAAAAGCAGTAAAATTAGCTTTGCAGAAATAGTCTTGTTGCACACATCTTCTCTGTGGGCAGGTTTTCTTACCCATTAATTCTCAGAGACAGCTCAGCCTGGCCAGCAACCACACTGTGTGTGCAGTGTGTGACTGCAGCACCTAACCAGGCTGCCTTCTCTGGGGGCTCAGGGGGCATTTCCAGCAGGTCTGGCCAGACTAAGCTGATGGATGGACATACCCAGATTCATCCTCTGCACTAACACAGCAAGAAGGGGGTGGCAGCAAGGAAAGATGAGAAGGTGAACCACACAAAGAAGGCAGCCCTGAGTCCTCTGCACAAAGCAGCATCTGCTCTCAGCAGCTCTGTCACCCCCTCCACAGGAACCAGCCCCATGGAGGAGAAGGGCAGCTGGCATTGAGAACAAAAGCAAATTTATTTGGGTCCCACTTTAGGCACTCTGTCTAGAATGAAACTCCTACACCCATTCTGAGTGCTGACAAATTGTTTTTGTGTGAAACTGTCCTTGGGAAATCTGTGCCTGCATCTCAACAGGCAAAGTGCTGCTGGGGAAAGGAGCTGAGCAGAGCACCAGGACTGAACCTGGAAGTAAAAAAGCAAAGAATATTGGAGTATATAAAAGAGTTTGTGTTAGGCATGTTAATCCAGATGACATGTACTGTGTGCTGTTATCATATTGCCCTGCTGCAGCACTCTGCATTTGTGTTCACCCACAACAGCTGCAGTAAGAAAACCAACATTTGCTAGTGAACTTCTGAACTGCTGTTAATACAGGATACTCTAATTGTTAGCAGCACAGAAAGCAATTTTATTAGGGTGCACATGTGCAGTCTGGAAAACCTCACCTTAGTGGCAACTGGAAGGCCTGGCTACCATTTTTTTTTCAAGCAGAATGACTATCAGTGCTTAAAAAAAAAGGGGCAAACAATGAGATCTCTGCAGAGGTATAAAAAAGATGATACTAATTCAGATTAGAATGAAGATCATCTCCATTATTTCCCCAGCAAACTTCAAACACCTCAAAATCTTCCCAGGCAAGCTCTGGATGCTGCTCCCAAGGTGCACCCAACGCACCCTGAGCTAGCAGGGAAATAAAAAAAAAAATTAAAAAAAATCACATTTTCCATTTCTTTCTGCATGTTTTTCAGCACTAGACAGAAGTACAGATTTCTTTTTTTCATCTAATATGTTTCCAAGATGCAAAGGGTAACACTGAAGTCTGGAAAGAGTAATCACATCTGTATTTCATGGCTGCACAGCCTACCCAGACAAGCCCATTATGGTGCACTTGAACTTGATTTTATTAGAAGCACTAATGACACTATTGATAAAAATTTATATGCAGGAATACTCGTGTAGAAAAGGAGTTTTTTTCCTATTTACTGTAAAAATTTAGTATATAAAAGCATGAAAGGGTCAAGGTCAGTCTGGCAGCTACCTATTCTTACAGGAAAAAGGTTAATTATAGTATGTTTAAGGTGATTTGAATTAATTCTGAGCACTGAGATGCACAAACATATATGGAATGGAGTATTTACTGGGAGAAACTAGGTGAACTGAGTGGCTGAAGCAACCCAGGGAGTGCACCCAGGGGGATGTTTCCCAATGGAAAAATAAAGAGGTTATTTGCAACCTACTAAAGCAAACTGAGTTACAACAGAAAGGGGCTGTTCTGTCCACCAGTGTGTCCCCAGAAATCTTTTGTTATCTAGAGATGTTGTTCTCAGTGCACAGGTCACACAAGGACTGTGCTTCCTATGACCTGAGTCCATCCATCCAAACTTCCAGTCAACTTGGAAGTTTGAGTGTGGCTTTTTATAGACAGATGTACTCAACTGCAGTTCTCCAGCATTAGAATATCACTGGAAGTGTGTGGAAATAGCAGGAATCCTGGCTTGGAAGGATGAAATTCTTTAGCTGCCATGAACACTCTCAAACAGCTTTCCAGGTGAAGAATTCAGGTTCCTAAATATAGTAGGAACTGTGGAAAATGATGTTATTTACAAATACAAAATACACCTGAGAAGCAGAGGGGAGTGCACCAGAATAAAAGGCTATCACTCCATTATTATACTGGGAAAAACTCCTTGTAAACCTTTTATTAGGTGGCAACAAGCAAACAAACACTTTTCTACTAGGAAAGTAGAAAAAGTAGAAAGTCTTTCTACTCTTTTTCACACTTCTTGACTTCAAGTGAACACACTAAAACACAGGCTGATGTTTTCAAGTTCAAACATGCCATTCCTGTCACTGCAAGGTGTGAGCAGCAAGAAAAACCAACCAAACTTTCTCATCTACTGTCTGGTGATTTTGTAGGGGGGAAAAAAAAAATCATGAAAGACTCTCAGTTGTTTGGGTTTTTGGAGCTACACTCACCTCATCTTCCCAACACAACAGAGAAAGGTAAAAATCTACCACAGCAAGTGACAGAGCTCTGAATTAACCAGAAATATTTCAATCCCATGAGATTCAGAAGCTAAAAAAAACCAGACCAGGGTCTAACAGGTACTAACTGCTAGAAATAGCCACATTTCCAGTTAGGATTACCCTCTCTCCCCAGAACAAACTCAAATCAGTGTAGCAAATAATCACAGTAACTGACCTCAAAGGAAAAGCTACTGCAAGTCAGCCAAGATGGAAAGGAAGTGAGAACAAGGGGCATCACCCAGATGAAAGGCACAATATTTGCTTTTTCAGGGCCCTTCCTGACCCTTGATACTGCAGGCAGGTTTGAATGGATAAACAAAGCTGAAATGAAGCCTCAATTCAGTTTTTGGGATGAAAAAAAAAGGGACAGCTGGGGTTCAGATGTACTTGGCTATCTGCAAGTGTCTCAGGATGAAGCTCAGGTGAGGCAGCTGCTGCTGAAGGAGCCAGGGATGGTTTTTTATTGCACACATGGGGTTGCAGGGTGACTATCAGTGCTGGTGGCAAGGAGCAGAGGGGCTATTTAGAGACCTGGCAGTGAGGGAGTTTCCCAGCCATGATCCCAGAGACCTGCCATGGCCCTTGAGCAAGTGGAATCCTGCACTGCTTGGTGGCACAGCAGCCTCAGTGTGGCTGCTTTTCATGGCCAAAGCTCTACACAAGCATTCATCTAACAGAGGGGGGCACAGGGGACAACACTGGCCTTTTCTTCAGGCCCTTCCATACCATGCCAAAGATAAAATATGTGCCACAGAGAATTCTAAGTGGGGATAAAACCCCAAACCAACCTTCACATAAATGCTGTCTTGACAGCTTCTCTCTACAGCCTGCACTGAACAATCTCAGCTCTCCACCTCCACTGCCCAGCAGATCCAGACATGCTGCAGCTGCCCGTGTCCAGATGGCAGCTGAACAGTGGGAAAGACAGGTTCCAGCTTTGGGAAACAGACAGGGATTACCTTGGCCATGCAGGCAAACACAACAACACAGTGGGGGAAAGGCAGGATCAAGTATTGACAAGCTGCAGCCATCCCACTGAGCTGCAAACCCTTCTTCACCCTTCCCTGGTTTGAACTCTCCACCCTGTTTCTGGAGAATCAACTTCAGTCTTGATTCCACATCATGATTTGGTCCCTCATCACCACAAAAGGCTTTTCCAAGTTCATCCTTCTTCCAGGGGTTGGCCAGAGCTGCATTCAGGATTGAACACAGCCAAAGGCTTGTCTGGTATCAATACTGTTTCTGCTCCCTGGGAAATATTCCTTCAGAAGCACTTGAGGATGGGATGCATCACAGCCAAATCACATTAGGAGCTCGTGGCATCTCTTCTAATGCAAGACCAGGGGTTAAAATAGATTTTGAAGTTGTAGTGCAATCAAGAGAGCAGCCTCACAAAGAGCTGAACTGGCACAAACAAGTGGAAGTAATTCCTTCAGCCACTGCATGAAATAAATGTCAGGCTGCAGCATTACACATCTGAGTAAATCCCTACCAGCAGCAAGATGCTAGTGTGTTCTTCACTGCTGAGCCCTCTTCCTAAGGCAGAGAGAGCTGCAGAACTTGCAACTTGGCTGTGTCTGTGCCATGACATTTCTGCTGCAGTCCTAGGAATAAAGAATTCCAAGCCTTTTTCTACACTAAAAGTTTTTATTTTACTTATGTTAAAAATCCCATCCCCAGAGCTTGAAATAACCCTTATTTTAACACATAAGAACACTGTTGATAGGATAAAACCACTCTTCTTGTTTTCAAGCTTAAGTCAACTCAGCCTCAAGTTCCAACACCTCAGCTACAGCTCAACTCTGCCAACCACAAGCCACCTTCAACAGAGATGATCTGGAAACTGCCCCAAGGGTGAAAAAATATAATATTTTATATTAAATACCTGGTTCTGGTTTTCTAGAGGAGATCAGGAAAATCCAGAGTCCAACTATCTTGTGGAATTATTTCCTAGGTAAACATTTGCACTATATGCAAATTTAAATACTCTTATTCTTCACCCCCATCATCACCTTCCCCTGCTCTCAGATACTACACCAAAGTGATTTTTCTCTCAGGAGCTGAGGGCTGACAGAATTCCACTAGAAATCATTATTATTATACCAGTCTTTATGCTGAGTAAGTGCTGATATAAGTGACTGGTAAAGTGTCAATAGCTTCAGGTATTTCAGATTCACCAGGTGATAAAAGCAATGGCACAACAGAGAAATTTCCTACTATATCTTCAAAATTAGGCTGCTTTTCAGCTCCATTTTTTTTGGGATCTTGATGGATTCTCCTGAAGCAGCTTTTGCTATCCACTGGGCACGTTGGTATTATTAACAACTGCACCCAGCAATGCAAGATCAACCACAAGCAAAACAAATCCAAGATGCTAAAAGACACTAAAAAACTCATTTAATATTTGCTGTCAGAGCTCTAAGAATAGCTGAATGGCAAAGGGAGCAATTTAAAAGTCCATTTGTAAAAATCTTAGCAGTGTTCTAGAGCATAACTCTGTAACAGTGACTTGCACATGCTCCATATGTGACACCAGCACATTTATTTTCATTAGAACACTTAAATGCAGCAACTGCTCCAACAGCTGCCTCAGATAAATCAGCCCTGATCCAGGAGAATCAAATCAATAACAAGTCATCCCAGACAGCTGCTTTTATTTTTCTACCTGCCTAAAAGCACTTCCAAAGAGTCTGCATTTTCATCTGCAGTCTTTTTCCTCAGGAATAAAAGAAAATAAAGAGCTTTTCTAGGGTGTTTGATGCTCAGCATGGAGCAAAGCAAACAGAAGATGTGCAAATATCATCAGAGCTCACAGATACAGGAGCTAACTCCAGATAAATACAGCCTTTTCCTCTGTAAAAAAGGCAACCACACACATGCTTCTGATGGCTGGTCCTCATCAAGTGGAAAAAAAATTTAATATATCTCTCCAGAAAGCCTTCACTAAGAAAATTCCAAAGTGGATGAAAAGTGATGTTGTTCTTCCACCAGAAAATGTTTGAGTTGCTGTAACTTAACCTATACATGGGAAAAATGGGAGGAATATTATAATATCACCCCTCTCTTCCCTCAGAGGGAATACCAGTTCAGCTCTAGTAATCATCTGTAAATCATCTCCCTACTCCCCAAATGCACAAGGAAAAATATTTGCAGTATTATACAAAATAAGCCAACATCTAATTAAAAAAAAAAAAAAAAGGCAGCTAATTAAAAATTTTCCAACATCCAACTAACAAAAGACCAACTTGTGCTATCATAGAACAATAAACAAGTAAATCAATAAATAGTAAAGCAATAATAGTAAATCTAGAGTCTCACTTAAAGTACAAAATACCTTTTAGAAACTCAATATTCTTGCTGGAATTATTTTGAAGCATGATGATACTGAAGGTGTTTTAATGTTTAGATGTTTGAAGACTTTGAGTAAATTTGATCTTATAATTGGATATATTAAATACTCATTTCAGGAGCACACACACCCAGGCTTTGTAAAGCTGCAGTTGCTGGATAGTTTTGGTTTGGTTTTCAGCCATCCCTGTTGGTAACACAGGTACCCTGATGGTGCAGCTCCAGCTGCCATGCTGCAATAATCCTGCTAGGGAAAGAAGTTGATAGCATGCAAATTAAGGGAAAAATTGCCTTCAAGTGTTCAATTAAGCCAGTTTTACTTCATTTAACTTGGCAAGTAAGCCTTAAAAATCCATTTGTTACAAACTGTTGTATAAAACTATTAGTGTTAGCTTTTCAATATGCTAATTCCAAAGTATTAAGATAATTTACCAGAATGTTATTAAGAAATTACTCTCAGGAAGCCCAGATCTATAGAAAAGAGCCCTACAGAGTTCTCAACTACAAAAATATCTATATTTAGAATGGCAACTCTGGTTCAGCCAGTCCATCAATTATGCACTGGGTAATGATTTTCAAACAGGGGGAATCCAGATTTGCTGTGGGAGACTTGTATTAAAATGTTTTAATTAATTTTCCCCTGATAGCTATGTCACCATTCAGGCAAGATTAGAGATCTCCATAATGATAACTGTGCTCTAATATAAAAATTATGCATTTTATTACACAACTACAAAAACACCAGCCACCATAACACACAAACCTCACCAAAAATCAAAGAAACAACAACAAAACAACCCAAACGAATAAGTAAAAAGACAAATAATTTCCAAGGCATGGCAAAACCAAAACAGTTTTAGCATTGCAGAGTTCAGGAGCAGAAAAACCCCAAGGTTAATGGCAGAGAAATGCACATTTATGAGTGTTTTATGACAGTTAAGTATTGTTTAATTAATTTATTGTCTGCTTACTTCTCCATCCCTTTTGTATCCAGGATGAGGAGATGGAGTCAGGTTCCCAAACTTGGATTTAAGGCATCACTTGTGGTCTGGAAGCTACAACCATTTCATAAACAGCTCTGACCAAGAGGCTTCCATAAAGCACTTGGTGGCACCACCACCAGAAGGTGTAATGGGAACTAAACCCTTGAATATTTCATGGAATCACCACCCAGTGTTTCACTGCCTGAGCAGCAAACAGTTTATGGCTATTAAAAGGATTCCCTTCACTCAAAGCTTCCCCATCAATCAGAGCTCTCAAGCACTCCTAGGGAATCTTCAATAAGCAAAGAAAGCAGGAAATCTCCTTATTCCCAGTGTGGAAAACACTCATTCCAGCAGCACACCGGTGAGGAGGCAATCCCAAAGCAGGGGAGGCTCTCCCAGCAGATGAAGGACCTGAGGAACTTGGTGTTTCCAGCTCCTTTGCTCTGCCCTGCCTTGGGATTCCCTGCAGGAGCTCCATGTCTCTGTGTTCACAGCTCCAGGGGGTCCAGCTGAACCATCCTGAGCTGGGAGGGTGGGGGGCAGCCAGAAAAAACCTTGAGTGAAAGGGAAAACTGATCTGGAGAGAGCAGTGATAGCAGAGCTCTGATGACTGCAGGGAGATCAAAGCAGCCACCACTGATCTTTAGATGTTTATCCAACAGGAGGGGGGAAAACCCTGAAGTTTTTATCCTGATCCACTCCCTGGGAATTTAACTACCATCCTGAGTAACACTTGCTGGAGCTCACTGAAGCCAAATGATAGTTTTAAGGCTTTCAAGACACAAAATACGGATTTTTTTCCTCCTTGCTGAACACATCCCACTGTGCAATTTGTGCAGTGCTCAGAGGAGAGAGTTTCTCTCTTTCTATATAAACACACACATGCAAAAAAGCAGTGCAGAGATGCTGGCATTGGAGAAAGGCAGATGATAAATGCAATACAACCAGTTTTAATCAAGATCAAAGCTGCAGGAGAATGCAGACAGACAGTCTAGACTGCTTTACTTCTGAAAGCCTAAGCATATAAAGCAACATCTGCAAAGAACATTAATCACATTTACTCTCCCATCTTATCACCTCCTAAGCAAGCAGAAACAACTTTTACTTAAAAATCATATGCTTCCATATGACCAGCTTTTTTAATTCGCTTGGAATTAGATATTTATCACTGATTACAAAGCTCCTGACTCTGAAATATGCTTAAATAATTGCAAATGCTCTTGTAGAGTTGCCCAGATAAAGGATTTGGGGAGGTGCAGGGACAGAATTGGGAGCTGCTAAGGAAACCTACTGAACAGCAGCAGAATTCTTTTTGCATTGCTGGTTTAAAATGGGAATTCTCTACATACTGGACCATGCAGTTGGAGGAAGTGATCGTGGTAGGTCCCTTCCAACTGGAATAATTCTGTTCTATTCTAAATAGCAAATTAAGTTCTGATTTGCTGCTTTGCATTGAAGACTCTCTCAGTAGGCAGACTGAAGTGGAACATTTTCTATACAGAGTTTTCTTAATTTAGCTTTAGGAAATGAGAACATAAATAATCTGCTTCTCTGATTTTCTTTTTCTATAAAAAAAAATTGTTTTGCTCCCACAGCCTTAAGGGGAATTAAATTTGGAGAGGTGGTGCATATATAAATATGAATATTTATGTGCTATAATACATCTTATTAAAAAATAATCTATTCCTTGTGTACATTTGGTTATTCTGCTTAAATCCTGGTCCAGCCTCACTCATTATTTTGTATTGTCACTAGCAATCATTTAATATCTTCTATTACAAGTGTCTTGCATTCAAGTTTTCCATTCTGCCAAAATTTGTGTAAAATCTACATTTCAGTAAGAAATTGGGACAGACATACCCAAAAAAAAAAATTAAAAAAAAAATATATAATCCATCCTTTTATAAAGCTAAGGCAACAGCTGGGTAAACTGACCACCTTTTAAACCCACAGGAGCACTAGTAAACTCTGCATAGAGTTCACAACTTTTAAACCACTCACAAAATCTGATTAAATAGAGGAGCCAAATCAAAATTGAGTCTCACTCATGAAGGTCTTTTTGTCCCAATCCTTCCCAATTTGTCAACTTCAATTACAAATAATAATAATAATAAAAAAAGCAGGTGTTTTCAGCAGTGATGTCACCAATTAGGAATATTCTCTTCCCCCAAAGCAACCTGGGAGGCAAGCAGCAGGGATTGATGCTCCCTGCACAGGCAGCAGCAGCATCCCACAGCTCTTTTCTGACCAGTTATGATAGAAAAAAACAATAATTCACCCAAAAGCTTTTGTTCCTGAGTGCTGCACTTGCTACTAAAATTAATTTGTATTCACCAGAGCTTCCCAATCAACATCCCAGTCCATGGTTACTCACAATGATGCCACTTTCTCACGGGGTGCCTCAGAAACTGAACTCCACCCACGGGGCAGGGAGGCAGGTAAGGAAGAGGCAAAGAAATCACTCTTGCTGGAATGTATTATGGGTTAATACTAAGTAATTTTCCTGAAAATAAGGCTAGTCTAGACTTATCCTGTGTCAACTGAGCCTTTGGGAAAGCTGGCCACAGAACTCCTGGAATATCCACCTCAAGGATGAAGAAACTTTTCAGATCACCTGGGATCTGGGTTAGGTAACTAGAAATCCAGATTTTTTTCAAACCAGAAGTTATTTGAATAGAAGAATTGCCTGATTCTTAGAAGCAGGAAAGAGAAATCCCTATGTGAGTGCAGGGGTATAAGTCCCAGGTTGTGTTGTTAGACACCAACCAGTTTGCATCTGTTTTCCTGCAGCACCACTGATAATAAAGCAGAGGATTCAACACAAAGCAACAAGGTACTTGCTTTGGATTAATTATCTGTGTTGATTGCCATGTCTTCACTGCCACTAGGGCTAAAGTCACTTGGACTAAGCCAGTTGAAAGCAAGCAGCACCCACCATGAATGTGCTGACACCCCATGTTTCTGTGGAGAGAGGGAAACTGAGGCAGGAGCCCAGCCTGGGATGGATGAGTGACTGAGAGAGGCAGAGGAACTGCACAGCACTGCCCCCCAACCACCTCAGCTCTTCAGAACCTGCTTCCCTTGCACCCCTGACACCCTTCGTGTCTACAGAGGATTCTTCTGGGACACTGCAAATGCAACAACCAGAGAATCACAACTTGACACGAGCTACAAATTAACCTGAAGCAGCATCTGGTCAGTGGCAGCCCAGTGAACTCTGCACGAGATGACCCCTCTGGTTCAGCTGCCCCTGCTGGGGCCAGCACACAGCAGGCTGTGGAAGCCTGTCCCAGGGAGGGAAGCACCACTCCCCTGGCATCAGGGACCCCCTGGCATCAGGGCTCTGTCCTTACAGCATCAGGGGTGAAGCGAGAGGAATTCTTCTTGCAGGTCACCCTCAAGCCACACACGTGCAAAAATTCCCCAGTGCAACCATTGATGAGAAAGCAAATGTGTTCAACAGTAGCTACCCTGCACAAAAGGCTGCAAACCACTTGGGCATGAAGCTGCCAGCTCAGTATGAGAGCAGACACAGGGAAAAACCAGCAGGTTTGCCTTATTTTCATCAAAAAATATCCTTTGGAGGGGAACCTACATCAGCTGTGGGTTTAACTGAAAGCTCCTGGCAGGAGTATTCAGCCAGCAGGAATTATTTGTCTGGAGACTCCAGCCAGACCAAGTTTAAGCTCTGAACAAACTCTGCTCCCTGAATTTGTCCATCTGCAAGACTCTTTTTCATTTCCATGCCCTCAGAAATGCTGAGTTCTACAGTTAAATTACCTGTCATTAGGAAATGTACTTTTTCTGTTTCAAGTACCTTGGTCAATCACATCCCTGGGTTTGCTGGGAAGCAGCAAAGACAAGTTATCAAGGTACTCAGCCCCCAAAGCATCCCTAGATGCATTTCTGCAGTTATCAGACAAAGGCAGTACCTTGGCATGGATGGAGATGGAGAAATTACTGCTAACTAGGCCACATACTTCAAATTTCCAGCCTGATTTAAAAGAGAATGATGCTTAAAAGATGAATCCTCCAGTCTGATGCTTGGAATTCTTAGGACACTTCTGAGAGAGCAGAAAACAACCAAGCAGATTTCAAGTTGTTTACATTTAGTTTAGGTTACAGATGTGCTCATATTTAACTTTCTATTCCTGCTTATTGAAAAAAAAAAAAATTGACATCCATACAAATGCATTTCTAATAATAAAATAAAATCTATTTCTGGACTACAGGAATGGGCAGAATGAGGATGCACTTGCAGAGCTGCATTTTCTTGAAGATCACCAGCAATCCCCATTACACAGACAGCTCTTTTCTCAAGACAACTTCCCAAGATGTGTTTGGAATGTCTGGGACAGAAAGGGATGTCAAACACAAGTTGAAGGGTTTCTACTACCAGATGTCACCTTAGATCAAGTGCTTCTGCTCAGGCAGAAACAGGGTTTCTCTGGTCATATGAGAGGAATTAATTCAGCAATAAATTCTCATAAAAGCTTCACAATTAAAAAAAAAAACAACAAATATTATGGGAGAATTTTTCTGTCTTGCCTGTTCCAAGGTGCTTCTTCTGCAGTAGTCAATGAGTATTTAAATGAGCACATAAAAAGCAGTATCACCAGGACTGACAGGACAATAACCTTTACAAATGAGAAGGAAAACTGTTCACTTGAGAGTTTTGGGGGTTGTATTTTTCCAGGACAATAATTACCTACAGCTAGTCAACACAGCCACCAGCTATTTGGTAAATCAGTGGCCAAACAGCACCAGTGAGTCAACTTTTCTGTGTCACACTCTTAGGAGTGGTTTACTCCATCCTATCAGGAGCAGCAAGGCTCTGTTCTAAATATAGCAAAGCTGAGGCTTTTCTGAGCTACCTTCCTTATAACAAAAGCTTTCTTGAAAAAAATAAAACCAACACAAACTGAACAAGAGACTGACACCCACCTTCCTCTGGAATCCACAGTGAAGGTGGATGTAACACTCCAGCTGGGAGTGACACCCTCACAGCCAAGAAGCTTCTCCTCCTGTTCAGATGGAGGATGTCTACTGCCATCACTTCCAGGATAAAAAGGGGTTTAAAATGCTGCTTTGCTTAAGCAGAAAGCAACTTCAACACCACAGTTAATTGGAAGTAGCCAAAGGAACAGGACACTGGAATTAGCAGCCTGGGAAACAGAAGTGAATTATCATCTACTCCCTGGAATCAGGTTCCACAGATGCAGCTTCCAGCTCTACCAGTTTTTGTTGTGGTCTCCATGAGTATGGGAACTTGGCATCTGCTCCCTGTGAAATACCCACAAGTGCAATGGAAGAAGGTGCTGCTTCAGTGAATGACCATCAAGAAAACATTTCACATTCCTGAGTCCATACCACAGCTGAACCTCCATCGAGGGGGCATGTGAGGGAGAGAGGGGGAACAGAACTGTCAGCCACATTCTCCAAGCAGCTCTTAAACACTCTAGAATCCCAGTATTCCAAGACACCAACAGCAAAAAGCCTCTACAGTGCAGGATTTTATGTCTGCTTGCTCAGGTCTGCTTCACACTGTGCCAAACAGAAGCTGCCTTCAAGCTGGAAATGTCATCCCCAAGTGCCCTGCAATACAACTCCTAAGGAGGGACACTTCAAAGACATCTGAGCAAAGAAAAAAAAAAGACTCCTGATCATATGGAACTTGCTGCCACATGGAGAACCAGGGGCTTCTCCACACAATAAACCCCTCTGGTTCTGGTGGCAGGACAAGCTGATCATTCAGCCCTCCCCTCACATCCTGAAGCTCTCACTCAGCTGGAAGATTTTCCCTGCCCGAGGTGATGTGCTCAACAGGAGCTGCTGAAAGAAGCTTCTTACCTAGACCAAGGCAATTCAACTGAAGTAAAAAAAAAAACAAACAGTAGGTTTTCTACACAGATACAATTCCTCATCTTCATGATGAATACAAGAGCTTCCAACACCAGGAGATTGATAATAATGGTGAGAGACTTCTGAGCTCACTAAATTGCAGAAGAAATATTTTGGCAAAGCAAGGCTCTAGAAAATCTTCACCAACTGCCAACTAAAAAGTCCATCCTGCTCTATCAGGCACCATCCTCCTTCCTAAACTGGAAAATATCACCAAATTCCAAAGATTCTTGCCACTGATTACAGAAAATCAATAATAATAAGTAATACAGGGATTAGTCCACTTCTGCTCTCACATTACATACGAATGCTATCACTTCTTGTACATGTTCTCTTTACTTTTTAGACTCAAGATTTAGGGAAAAAACCCAAACCAAACACCAAAACAAAAAACAAACAACAAAATCCCCCAAACCACAGCCAAAAAAATCCCAAACACCCAAATCCACAGAACACCCAAAGAACAAATCCTGGTTGAACCCTCACAACAGGTCTCCTTAGGATCCACCAGAGATGATTCTCCTTCCAATCACCCTTGTTCCTAATTAGAAGAGCTGCATTACTGATGAGGTTTTTTGCACATTATCTCCCATTCAGCCTCTGTGTAGGTGTTCTCCAAAAGCACACAGTCAGGGTATGAAGGGATGCTAGAAAAGAACAAACATTTCTGCCCTCACACAGTCTGGCAGGACACACCAGGGTAAGGGACAGGAAAAAAATCCTCCTTTCCTTGTACAAAACCTCCAGACAACCTGTTGCCAGAGGTCCAAACAGGTCAGGTAAAGTGAGTGAAAAGACTTGCACCAAAATTGGCAAATATTTCTTCTCCTGGGGGGTTTCCAGAGGGTTGGTAAATCACTCCTCACTGCTGAGTTGCAGGCTGCTTTATTTCAGGAGGAGGGAATTGATTTGGGGGCAGGAATGGGAGCAAAACTATCTTGTGGTTTTAAATAACCTTCTCACAAGTTATTCCTGGTTCCATAGCTTGCTCTTCCTACATATATGGAACACAGGAACTATTTCAGAGCTCACCACTGGTTTGTATTATTCTACATGGGCATGGTTAGCTGAGGGTCTGTCTCTTCCCTATATGTGCCACAATCTGAAATTAAAAAATATTATTATTTTATTTCATTTGAAGCCATTTAAGACAACCTTTTAGACAGGCTTGGTGTTCAATTTAATAAAATAGAATGATTCCTAGGGGGTAACTTGCAAAACAGACCCTTTCCAAAACTAAAAACAGAGAATTAAAAGGAAAAGATCTCACCAGTGGACTTGTCAATGCTGCTTTTACTGGAGCTTTCTAAACAAGATGACAAATAGATCTAATTTTTGATAAGAACAGTACAGTAATTCAAATAATTGAGAGCCATCTAAAATTTCTGCAACTTTCACAGCCTGTTTTTCAACCCTGTAACATGGAAATATTTAAAGAAACCTCTTCCATCATGTAATTGCTATGAGCTAAAGAGAACTATCTGTACCTTCTACTGACAAACACTACCCAAAATTTCTAAAATTAACAGTTACTGCAAAGTTTAATTTTGTCTCTCACACTTAACACTGTAACTGAACAACAAAATTAAACCACTTCCCTGTTTATGTGGCTCTTCCCCAACATTCCTAGAAGGACAGAGTTTTTTCATGTCAGGTTTGATAAAATGATTGGTTCTATTTAAAAATAAAAAGCAGATTAAATTTCTCCTTGCATGCTGATATTGCCATCCAAGTTAGCAAAATACAGCTGAGAGAATAAATATCTCTGTGCTCATTTGGGCAGTATTTCAAGACCAGAGATTAGCATTATCTGGATGAGATAACTCAGAACCTCAAAAAAACCAAAACAGTGATGCTATTACAGCTTCAGTTACAAACAAATCCTCTCCATCAGGCTGGGGGCACTTGCTCCATGCTCAGGCAGTGAGATACAGATTCTTACTCCCAGAATTAAAATTAATTAGACAAAAATTAGATTTTTGAAGACAACACCTTTAGATGAAATGAGATCTAAGGAACCTTTCAGGTATTGGCTTGAAACCATGTCAGTGTTGGGGATTAAACCAGGAAAACTTCACTAGACTTGTTGCCATCATTACAGAGAGAGTGGAATCTTCCCCAGTGTGAGAACAGCCTCATTCAGGAGAGCAAATCAACCAGCCCAGACAGCAATACCTGCTGCCTGTAAATGCAAAATACAGCTGCCATTTTTCTGCATTTCAGCTTGATACCTAACTTCATGTTCAGACAACAAAAGAATTTAAGAGATATATTCTTGGCTTTCATTTTAGCTAAGATCTGGCCTTTATAAAACACTGATTCTCCCAGCATCTTGCCTTTCAGTCACTTCAATTCACTAACTACAATGTTTCCCTCATGTAATTAAAGTTACAAAAGAAAAAGGGGAATAAAAAAAAAAAAGACAAGTATTTCAGCATTTCTCACATGCCCATCACAGTTAAGAACATAGAGGGGGCTGCTTTAAATTACCTCTTGGTTTCAGCATTTTGAATGAAACCTTCACATAAATCCTTAAAAAACAGAACTCATACCTTCCCAAAACAAGGGATCTCAAGAGGTGTTATCCAGCTGTTTCAGTTGCTCAAGGTGCAGCCTTCTCACCAGCTAAAGGTGCAGGAGATGATGAAGGCCAAGCCAGTACTAGTTACCAACAAGCCTCCTCAGTGACTTGTTCAAATGAACACTGCAATTAATTACAGCTTTGTCTCCATCAGGATACCTTGCACCAATTAAACCAGAAATACCAGTAGAATACAAGAATACCAATGCACTCACAAAGCAAGTTTTTCAAATTCAGCAATAATTAATATACTCCCCCAAAAAAGGAAACCTTGGGTGTGCAATACACGTGTGTCCCACCATTCTGATTGAATTCTCCACTGCCTTGTGAAGTCACCATGATTCTAGGTTCCACAGGGACCCTGAGCAGCATCCCCACAGCTGGAACTCCATCACCTCTCCTCAGTGAAGCTTCTGCCTGAAAGCAGGAGCACAGACCTAGGAGGACATCAGCAGTGAAGTCCAAAGGCAAAGGCCACCATCCTGCTCTCTGAAACTCTGAAAAGGGGATGCAACAGAGGCTCAAAAGGAGGAGATGAAAGTGTATTATTTCAAACTATCTGAAGTATCACAGCTTTTTGCATTCATATATAATAATAATCTATATAAATAATAATATATAATAATAATACCAGGCTCAGTAGATCCCATCCTAAAAATACTGGTGCCTCTGGCTGCAGGAACACTCTTCCCTCAGTCTCCTCCTTTCCAAGGGTTTTCCAAATACCTCTAACCACATAACCCAAGATTTATGCCTCCACTTCACAAGTGACTATTTTTTTGTTAATACAGCCAGACTTCTTGCTTCCAGTTACAGCTTTGACTAGAAAAGAAAACCATGAATGTTGACTTATCTTTACTGTAAAAATACTACAATAATAACTGCAGGAGATAAACCCTCCTCTGCTTTCTTTCCAGCAACAACTTGATGTATCTAACATTTGGGATTCTTAGCCACAAAGATATGCAATGTAAACAGTATGGCAGTAAGTATTCCTTTTCTGGGGGATTAATCCTAAATATGCTTTGCTGTTTGGCACTGTAGTCACAAACTGTTTCTAAGGGGAAAAAAAAAAACCAACAAAAACAAATCTCCAGCACCACACAGACAGTGCAGGGAAGATAAGAGATGCCACATGAAGTCACTAGCATCCAGTAACACTTCAATTTCCATATGGAAATAACAAGAAATAAGATGTGCTGAATTTTAAGCACCAAGGCAACAAAAACACATTAAGATTTCATCACACAAGAACTTGGCTGTAAAATTTGTAATTTTCTTGATCTTTTTAAAGAGTTCTCATTTTCAGGAACATCAGATAGCTAACAGACCATGGATTCTACCAAGCAGCTAAAGCAGACATTTGCATTAATCTGCTTTCTGTTAATTAAGTGGTGGAAACACATCTCCCCTCCACCAAGAAATCTCATCTGCAATCAGATTCCTTGTCAAGCTCTATCTTTTTACAGCCCATGTTACAATGATTATTCTCCAGATGATTTCCCAAGGATAAATACCCAGGGCTTGCTGTATCTTGGCTTCAAAACCTATAGGTCTCCAACTGATTCTTTCTGCATATTTTATTTGTGAATAAAGGCAACTACTGTATTTCAAGAGATCCAGGCACTATAAGCTTCTGAATGATGATGTGCAATAGAACTGAATTTCAGAGTAATAAAGTGCAAGAGTTGAAAGCCAAAAACTGGAAGTGTAAAAGGTTGGGAGAAAAGGGAGAATTAGGAAGAATTAAGAACACTGGAGTTAGGTATTGTTATTGTAGTTACCCCTACCTAAAACTAATGATATGAGAAAGATTAACCTTTACAGTTCAACAGACAAAACAGTATTTGTCTACCCTCATTTGCAAATCTTATGAGCCCATCACCTAAGGAATTTCACCACCAAATTCCAGCAAAGGGGGTGTGGGGGGAGGAGAAAGAAGAAATGCATTCAAATACTCCCCAGTAAAACCAGCTCAAACCCATTTCCCATAACAGCAGCAATTCCCTTCTTGCAGCCCTGTGTAGCAGAAAACAGACTTTTTTCCCCCCCTCACACAACACCAATATACAGAGCATGTGGAGAAATCCACATTGAAGCTTCTTCTAGGCTAAATCCCTGTGTCTGAAGGGTGGCCATGCAGATAAACCTGAGGGAACACTGGTCAAGCAGAGTTCTAGAGCTATGGCCACAATATTCCAACGCTGTATTATCACTTTACAGCTGCTTTTTAAACCCAGAAGCTTTAGGGTTTGTAACTGTTAATGCTTAACAGGTCAAGATGCTGTTACTTAGCTTGAGCTTTACAACTCCAGCTAGATTTTTGGCGTTGTGGGAGGAAAAAAAAAAAATAAGAGCAATAAAAAAGTAATTTCCCCTGATGATAATCGCTGTGAGACAGGAGAAATAAATTACAAATCAAAAAATAAAGCACTCCCCGTGCAGGGAAAATGCTACTTCAAAGGTATCCTTGACATGCAGGATATCCTTCAGAATTACTCAAGACTTTCCAAGTGGCTTGAGAATGATCTGGCAGGAGGAAAAAAGGAGAGAGGACCAAGACTTTGCTTACTTTGATTATCTTCTTGTTCTTTCAGAAACCAAAAGCACCCACAGGTTGAAATAAAAAGTATCTTAGAGGGCACCTGGAGAACCTTGCCCCGGGCACTTCGTTTTCCCCTCGGGTGAATACACATTCATCTCATGCTCTTGAATTAGTACAAGTGGGTGCAAACCTACACTCGCTTTTAGCCAAGCCTCTACACATAGTTTGAAGCCTAATAACACAACACAGATGCTCTTTCAAATAGCTCGGTGGTAAAGCAGAACTATTTTCACTCCTTTAGCAAGAATTATTAGAAATTCTTGCCCGTTTCAAGTGATTTTACAGGATTTTCAGACTGGAAAAGAAAATGCCTGCAATTTAAACAACACTGCTACACCCACCGCGGAGAAAAAAAAGCAAAGCCACATTTTCACCTATTTAAAGAGCATTAGCATTAATTGGGTATGTAAACAACTGCAGAAAATAGCTGCATATAAAAATAAATTACAGCAAAGCAACACCCTCTCCCTGACACAGCCTGGAGACTGCAAACCAGAGATAGACAGACTGGGCATCTTCACACCTGAGCTCCAGCATTTCTGCTACCACTGCCAACAGTCTTTAATATACAGGCTGGGCAGACTTGGTTTTTTCCTGAAAAGAAACTTCTTCTGACAATGATCAATCGTTCAGGTTACACTGAAACGAGTCAGAGTTAGGAGAAAAAAAAAAAAACCAACTTTTCACAACGCCTGGTGTTTGTGCTAAAACTCACAATGGTTTATAATTTTGATTGTAAAATACTGTTGAATATATTTTTTTTTGACCTAGATCTGGGCTATATAGATCCTCTCAAATTTTAGGTGAGTAAAAAAAAAAAAAAATTAGTTTAATAATTGTTAAATACCGGAACACTTCCTGGGTAATACTGGAATAACCACAAAAACAATGTCATTAAGATGAAAAGCAGCCCAAATTGCAGCCAGTTTCCTGCTCGTTGAGATTAATTCCACCTTCCCGGGCAACACTCATTTCACCTTACCCACCTGGGCAAGAACAGCTAAAAGACAAGACGGCTTTTGTTGCTTCACTCTTCTTTAGTAACTAGGATGGGTAATGTCAACAAAATCACTTTTCTGTGCTGCAGGCAAAAAAGATGTGGCTGGAAGGCCGAGGAAGGGAGGACAGCCACAGGGAGCAGATGGCAGCAGGTCTCAGAAGCTGTCAGCAGGGGGGGGGGGGTTTCCCTGCAGCAAATATTCCCCAGTTAAGAGGGATGTTGCTCGAATCACTTGGGATTTAGGTGCTGGGAGAAGATCAACGGCGAGGCTTCTGCTACAAAGCTGCCAGAAGAAATAGTGATTTGTACAAGAGAGAAATAAATGGTGTGGTGTACGAGGGAGAAACCCCTCTGCCTGTCCTTACCCTGATGCGTTGCTATGTGCTTCCAAGAGAAAGGCTGATGTGCTGGGGATGATTTTTGGCAGCGCTGGCCATTTGACAGCACGCTGAGAGCACACGGAACGGATCAATACAGCTACAGACACCAGGCTAGACTAGCCATTTACCAACCACAAGAAAAAAAAAAGCCCTGCTCAGCAAAATCCAGCAGGAGGATTTAAAAGGCATTGTCAGACGGGCTGCCTGACACCGACAATTCCAAAGTGGACTGAAACCTACACAGCAGACATTCCCTAGGTGAGCAGAAAGTGCAGGATTTGTCCTGTCAACCAACTTCTCCAGCATCTCCTCGCTGTTCTGGGGAAGCTCCAAGTGCACCAACAGTTCCTCCAGCCACTGGTTGCTGCCACAACCCTTTCCCAGCGTGGGAACTGCAGCCGGCCTCTCACCCTCAACTTCTGCTGGTTTAAGGAGAAAAGAGGTGGTTTGGGGGTTTTTTTCCACTGCAAGGCAGTGATCTCGAGCAGGGAGATGCAAAGAGTTCCCAACGATACTCAGAAACAGAAAGTCTGCTTTTTTTCAAGCTAATTCTGAGCAGAAATCCATCTACATCCACACACCCCTCGCTGTCATTAGAGGAGCTAATGCTGTCAAAGCCAAGCACCTCTTCTAAACTAATGAAGCATTAATGAAGGTTGCCGTTCACTGGTGAATGGGCTGGAATGAGAGCTAATTGAAGAGTATTCCAGTTGGGTTGGAATAAAAAAAAAACAAACAAAACCAAGCAAAACAGCACCAAAACACCGAGTGCTGGATGTGACACTAGGCGGTTGTGGCTCCACATTTGTTCCACGCAACGGAGCTGAAATCCAAGCTGTGCACGCCTCTGAAGTGCTCATCTTATACATATATATTTTATTTTTTTAAGAGCGATGTAAACAGCTCCTGCCTTTACCTTTACTGCCATCTCCCTGCGTTTGCCAGCTGAAAAAAGATTTATTATCATCCACACCAATGGGTAAAGTTAGCTCAAGATTTCGAGCGCTCAAACGTTCAAAAGCAAAAAAAAATTCACTTACCTGAAGAACAAGAGATAAGAAAAACAGCAAACGCCAGCTTAGTAGCAGCTCCCATTTTCCAATGCTGTTAAAACATTTAAGTGACTTTTTAAATATCCAGTTTTCTAGGTCCTGCAAGCCGGAAAAAAAGAAAAAAAAAAGAAAAAAAAAAAAAGAAAAATTCCCTTCTTGCTGAACCGTTATAAAGCAATCTCGATCAACATTTCTGCAGCAGATAAATGTTCACGATAGGGTAAAATCGGATTTCTTTAGACACCGACGATCTCTCCCCGGCTCTTCCTAGCGAGAATCCGCGTTGAGGGATGGATCTGTTTGGAACCGCGTTTCAAAACACACGTGTCATTTGGCTTCTGTACAAGCGGTGGCAAAATTTAATTCATAAAGTATGCTACGAATCCACTTAGGGAAGGAGGAAAAAAAAAAAGAAAGAAGTCAACAATTAAGCTGCTGGACACGACCAAGTTTCTTAGCACACTCCAAGTTGGCTTTTCCACATCAAGCTCCGTGGAGAATCATCCCCCGTGAGTGCCCAGCGTGGGGAAGGCGTCTGGAAATCGCTAACCACGATGTTTTCGTCCTGGCTCCCCTCATGCAACATGTAGTGTTTGGGAGAAAAGCAGCTCCATTGCAGTTTGAAACCTCCCAGGGAGGAAGTTTTGTCAGTCTCTGGATGAAGAGTATCTCGAAGAAAAAGAAAAAGCCACCCAGCTACACGTGGGTTTGAATAATGCTGAAGGATTTAGCTTTACCCAGAGGGGGGGAAAACCAACACAGTTTGGGAAGAAACAAACCTTCTGGTTTCCAGCAAAGTGGCAAATCTCTTGCAGTCCTTGGGGCAGTCAGCCAGAGCCGCACATCTCCCCCCAACACGCTCCTTCTCCCGGGCCCTGCAGACACCCAGCACCCCCAAATCCCAGCAAGATCTCAGCTCCTCCTAGGAGATCGCCATCCCTCCCCCCCGAGAGGCTAGATTTGGTATTTAAACACACAACAGTAACTGTGTTGGGGGGGGGGGAAATGTAGAATAATATCGTTAAAAAGAATCAAATAGACGCAGCATCCAGCCGCTGGGGAGGAGGGCGACGGGTTCTTTGTGGCAAACCCTCCCTGGATTCGCTGCTTCTCGGGAGGATCCCGCTTCTTGGCAAATCCTTCCTCGATTCCCCGCTTCTCGGGAGGCTGCGGGGCGGGGGGATGCGGGATGCGGCGGCTCCCGCGGCTCTGGCTCGACGGGCAGGTCTCTTCCTCCTCCTCCTCCTCTTCTTCGTCCTCCTCCCGTGTGTGCGGCAGCTGCTTGTCCCCTCCGAGCCCTCAGCCCCACATCGCTCCCTCGCCGCAGCGGGGAACCGAGGCAGCCGTCCGCGGGTGCGCGCCCCTGCGCGTCCCCTCGCCGCTCAGGCCACTTCTTGCCTGGCTTTTTTTTTTTCT
This sequence comes from Corythornis vintsioides, assembly GCA_025447755.1. Taxonomy (NCBI): domain Eukaryota; kingdom Metazoa; phylum Chordata; class Aves; order Coraciiformes; family Alcedinidae; genus Corythornis; species Corythornis vintsioides. The sequence continues at coordinate 66,413 of JAOEGS010020042.1, forward strand.
TTTCCTCCTTTTCTTTCTCTTCTTCCTCCTCTGAGGCGAAAGGAAGAAGAAGAAGGAGGAGGAGGAGGAGGAGAAGGAAAGCAAAGCGCGGTGCCGCCGGACGCCCGCCGCTGTCTCCTCCTCGTGCCTCCCGCACGGCGAGCCCCGGCCGGAGGGTGGAGGGGGGAGGGATCCCCTCGTCCCCCTCTCCCCTAACTCTGACCCCGGCTCACTCCCGGCTCCGAGGAACCCGCGGCCGAACGCGACTCTCTCGTCTCCCGGGCGGCGGAGGCAGCGCGGCTGAGCCCAACTTTGTCCCTCCAGGAGTGCAGCTGAGGGGTTGGCGAAGAGAAAAGGCCGAGCCGGGGGATTTTCTCTGGGCGGCGGCGGCGGCAGGAGCCGTCTCTAGAGTCCCCCGAGTCCAGCCGGCAGCTCGGAACAACCCTCCGTACCCTGCTGCTGTTGCTGCTCCCCTGTGGTAATTTCATATCTACCCATTCACTTGTGTGGCGTGGAGAACGGAGCCAAGATGGCGGCGCCCGGGCGATTGTTTTTGTTTCCTCTCCTCCTCCTTCCCCCCTCCGCCCCCCCCCCCCCCCCCCCCCCTCCCCCCCCCCCCCCCCCCCCCCCCCCCCCCCCCCGCCGC
>JAOEGS010020043.1:0-19906 GCA_025447755.1 Corythornis vintsioides
GTTGGAGCACAAGAGGTTTAGGGTCAACACAAGGAAAAACTTTTTCCCAGTGAGGGTGACAGAGCCTGGAAGGGGCTACCAAGGGAGGTTGTGGAGTCTCCTTCCCTGGAGACATTCCAAACCTGCCTGGATCTGTTCCTGGGTGACCTGGTCTAGGTGATCCTGCTCTGGCAGGTGAGTTGGACTAGGTGCTCTTTCTAGGTTCCTCCCAACCCCTAACATTTTATGATTCTGGTTATTTTCTTTATTTTTTCAGCTTCTCTTTTGCTCTTTTGGGAGCAGATGGTTGTGGGTGTGGAAAATTAATGAGACCAATGATTCCTGACTTTTACTGAAAATTCAAATGTCTGCCCATTCCTCCTGATGTCACTGGAAGGATTAGGAGTGCAGGTGGGGACTAAGCAGATGAGCTCTTTGGTAGGAAATTCTCATTTTGTAAATCTTCTTTCTGAGAGAAACTTGGCTCTCTAGAGAGGCAGGGCTCCAGGGGTATGATTCAAAGGAAAAAACAGGAATAGCAATGGATGTGGTAATATGCTGTGTATATACATGCAGAGCCAGGTTAGCAAGAAGGGACTAAGGGATGAGGTGGGATGCTTCTTGAACATGGGGAAGGGGCAGTGACTGGGAGGCATGGGAAGATGCAGGGGTACCTCTGCTGTGAGAAAAACATTCTCAGCATGTGCAAACTATACCCAGGCAATGCAAGTGGTGTAGGAGGCAGCCATCAGCACTGCTCCCAGGAGTCTGCCAACAGCCAAATGGCAGAGGCAGCTGTGGACCAATGCTTTTCCCTGGCCTTGCTGCATTTACTGGAGCAGACATAGCCAGAGCAACACCCACATACACAAAGCAGAAGCTGGTTTGGAAGAAGAGAGATCTCTGCCAGAGAGTGGAAACACTCCCAGTGTTCCCAGAGAGGTCTCTGACAGAAAGAGGTCTTGCAGGTTTTTTGTTTTTATTAGGTGAACACTTGTGGCTGCAGGGATAGTCCCTTCAAAATAGAGGCTCTGCTTCTGTCAGGTGGAGATCTGTAGGTGTCACAGAGTCAGATCTCATAGACCTTCAGCAATCTTGCTGGAGAAAGCTGTGGTAAGCCCCACTTACTATTTTATGGCACTGCATAAGTTGCAGCACTTTCTAGGAGTTAAATTCACCCGGAGGGGAATGTGAAAGAAGGATGCTGCTGATCTTTGCTGCTGCTTTGCCACTATCCTGGAAACCTTCTCAGTCATACTGGAAGGCAGTGCCATTAGTTTTACTACTGTAATGAGAATTCCTTTTCTTCACTACAGGAGCTTACAAATTACTGCATGACTTACACTTGCACCTAAGTGTGTGACACCAGTCATTTCTAATTTTGAAACATCACTGAAGCTCTACTCATTTTACACTTTGTTACCAGTCATTGCTTGTGTTCTGCATTTTCCTTCAAGCTACTGCATTTTCCTTGGTAAGGGTTTGCCTTTTTTTTTAATATGAAGTGGAGATGTGTCTGGAGCACAAAAACTGGATCCATCTCTGGATTCAAACTTCTCCAAAATTCAAGCACAGTGCAAGACAGAGTTTGTTCAGGCTCATGTCTGCATGGAAAATATTCAGCCCCATCTCAAGGTTTGTTTACATGTTTTTTTATTTCAATACTACATGAACCAACTGCTATTTAATTAGCGAGGCATTGTAGAAATTCTTCTTATGGGTGTAATTTGCTTTGATCTCTTGCCTGAGGAAGGAGTTTAGCAATGGAATCACTGTTCCTTCCTAATACAAGCACACATTGTTGCAGTTGCTTTGTCCTGGCTTTGGACTAGATTATTTCTCTACTGCTTTTTAAATATTATTTCTTCCTTGCAAATACATTTTTCCTATCAAAAGCTAGCTGTATATCCCTTGCTTCTTTGCTAGTCCATGCCAGTTTAGCCTTTATGCTGCATGTTGACACAACTTTTTTTATTTGGGCTTTTTGACTAGGAAAGTGATTAGAAAAAGTCTTTTGGAAACTCAATTCATAACCATGTGGGTTCAGATCTTTATTTTATGCTTTTTCACATAAGTGTGGAGAACAAACAGCATCCATCAATTCTTAACCTATGCAGTCAGCAAGCTCAAACGAGTAGCACATCTGCAGTTATTTACATGTTATGACAGCAGTGTCCCACTGAGGCTTTCTGGGGCACCTATCCTGTTGACCTCTTTGGTATCAGGTGGCCCAAACCTTGTGCATCATCCTCTTTTAATTGTATTTACTCTGGTAGAAAGAAGCCTGCCAAGACATGCTCACTGGCAAAGAGCAGGAGGTGGCTCTGACCCCTTTCCTTCAGGAGAAACTGCTGGGCTGATGTCAGGCTGGGAGGAGAGGTCAGCGGGTCACTGTGGGGTCAGGGGTGCAAAAACCTGAGTTTGAGTAAAGTCTTGGTTTCCACAGAAACAGCAAATCCTCCCTCCCACTTTTTCATCTCTTTCTTTCATCTCTCCCAGCTCCTCCCCACAGTCTTGGATTCTGATGTACTGGGGCCAGCTAGCTCATCTTTCAGCAGCAATCAGAGGAACTGCTGACACTCTCACTGTGCATGCCTTTTGCAAACCCATCAGCTAAAATGCTCTTCTTTTCTGGAGGAAAATCTACAGCTAGCTATGACTGTAGACCAGGCTATGGTGCCTCCCAAAAGTAAAGGTTAAACTGGCAACTGAAAGGGCAGAGCAGGCTCTAACCCAAATTGGGAAGGGAAGGAAGGCCAAGCAAAGAATGCCAAGCAATCAGCATTCAGCAATACCTTTCTTTTCCTCTTTTTCACTCCCTCCTGTGTCCACTGCCTCTGAAATTTAGCATCCCTTCTTGCACAATCTAACAGATGAGGAAAGCTGGTGAAACACAAGAAACCTTGCAAGGTGATGTCTCAGCATACACTGTGCCTCACATTCACACCTGTAAAATGGGGCTGATACTTACTTGCTAAGTGTGGTGACTGTGGAAAGGAGACCATGCCAAGTAATCATAAAGTTGGACAGTGTGTCTGAGCCAAAAAAACAATGCTGAGCTTGTCTTCCTGGCAAAAGGAAAAGTGAAGCCTTAGATTAATAGAGCAAGATGAATCCACATAGCTAAATGAGCTGGCACTTGTAAGAAAGAGGGTAAACCACTTGGTGGTTTTTTTGCAGTCATATGTTGTGCCCTTAGCTTTGATGAACTCAGCTTTGATGAACTCAGACTTCAGTCAGACCCTCCTGACATCTGGACAGAGACTTCACTGTGCTCATCACACAAGGAGCTACTCAAACTGCCCAACTCATCTCTTTAAGTGATTTTCTACAGCTCCAGTATCCTCCACATTTTACATTGTCCCTATGGGTTTCAGTATGGTAATTATTATGGGCTGGATCTCCTGATGGGCAGGCACTGTATGAACATGGGGCAGGGGTTTACAAACGAAGTAACTGTGCTGCAGCACTATGTTGTAAATCTTCCTTGTTAGTTGTGGTACAGAAATTAACAAAAGACAACACCCTTCACTGTTCCCTTTATGAATTTTGGTGCTGAAGTCAGGAATGAGCTTCTTAGTCCTCTGTGAGGCTGTCAGCAACGGGGCAAGGGACAAGGTCCTGCAGGGAGTGAGGACCTGGTGAAGGGCAGCGTGGGGGTGAAATGAGAGTGTGCTGAATGAAGGTGGCTCTCCTTGTCTGCCAGCACCTCTGATACGAATGTGCCTGGAGTTAGGTGAGGGCAAGTGCTTCTGATGAAGGGACAAGCAAGAGAGTAAAAGAAGTTATGGAGGTAGAACATGGATAGCCTGTAAAATTCCCCAGGCTTGAGGAAGGAGATGATAAAGGTATGTTTCACAAACTGCTGAGGTAAAACACCAGGGGAGATAGGAACCATGGGGGGAGGATTTCTTTGTCTCTATTGCCTTTTTCCTTCCTACAGCTTCTTCCTTGACACAGTGAGTCACAATCCTGTGGTGTTGATGGGAAACTTCAAGCCATAGATCCTCTCTGTCACAGCCACACTCCTGAGCCAAATTCCTGCTCATTTCAGTCATCTCAGCTCCACACAGCACTTGCAGCAGCTGCTTGCAAGGCAGTGCTAACCACCTGGCTGCCTCCAGACATGCATTTTTGGGATGTTCAAACCAACAATTTACATTGTGGTAAAACCTCAGTCTCATCATGGTTCCTCTTGAGCTATAAAAGTGAGGTAACAGGTAGAGCCCACACTTTGATCTTTTCTAGTCTAGGGATCTTCTTTTAATTATAATCACCCAGGGATTTAATCAGGCAATCACAGGCCTGATTAAGGCCAGCCTTTCAAATGGCTATTCAGCCACCTCAGAAAAGAGCAACAGGATGATGAAGCTGTCACAGGGGAGCTGCTGTCTCTGCTTGGATGGTGTCCTCAGTGAGGTCTGCTTGGCTCCAAGCTGATCTTCAGATTACTTGCTAACATCAGTGTCATTCAAGTGCTTACCACTTTTTGCATACTTGTGTTGTACCAGACCTATTTTGAACATGGGGGAATAGAGCAGATTGATTCACACCTATTCTAAGCTATGGAGCTAGTAACACCTGTAGTGAGCTTTGCTCTTGCCTCACCTTGGATCTGAAAGGAATCTGAAATAACCCAGGTTGGTCAAAAATGCCATTCAAATGCATTGTCCTGCTCTTGATTAAGACAAGCTTTTTTATATGATCAGCATCTTGTGAAGATATAAATGCAGACAGAACACAGATTTTGAGGGAGAATTACTGCAGCATCACATCTGTCCTACAACACAGAGAATACTCTGATGCCCAACCCAATCTTAAGCATCAACAACCATTTCTCTCTTGGCTTTTATTCTTTGCTAAAAAAGCATCTCCCCCTCTTGTGGCAGCATTTCATCTCATGTTTTCCATTTTCACTCTCAGGTTGTGTAATAAGTCATGGCAAGGACATCAAATAATCTCTAGAATGTGACAACATTTGGTTCAGATTCCCTTATCAATTTCACCTTTCCTTCTGCTTCTGCTTCATCCTTCAAGAAGACCAGGTGGTGAGCCTTAGAAATCAGTCACACGTCGACCACTTCTTCAAACACTTCATGTGGGAAACTGTTCAGAGGTATGATTGCTGAGCTGCAGACCTGGAAAATAACTGTCATCGAGGCCTTTACATCTGTCAGAGGAATTTCAGCCCAGTGACATCACTTTACCTCTACATCTTTAAAATAAGCCACCAACAATTTATCAAGCCTTTGGATTCTTTATGACTTGAAACTGCTACTGCGGGGGATTACTTTGAGAGGAGCTCTACTTCACACAAAGATTTTAGCCAGGAATTAGTCACACATCTTTACAATGAAAAAATCTTTATCATGTGTTGTAATTAAGATGAAACTGTGGCCTTTGTTTCCTTTGCTCCTATTGATTTGTGGAAAACCTCTTGCTCCTGTAGCCCTAGAAAAGTTGATTGCACCTGGCAGTGAGCTGGTGGACTACAACATAAGGCAGGACAGCCTCCCCCTGCTTTGCTGCCCCACAGCCCCTGGCCAGCCCTTCCTCTGTCCCTGTCAGGGCTCAGCCACTCTCCAGGCTGTCACAGCAGGTCTGAAGAAGACACAGTCTACTCTGTTTTCCTGCCTGCCTTTGACAGTTAACCAATGGATGTCCCAGCCCTTTGCCTCAAGACCAACATTATGTGGGAGAGCTGGGTTGCAACAGGAGGTGGTCCTAACCCCAGCCATATCAGGTGAGGAAGGGAACCTGAACACATCATATTTGCCTGTTCTTGACTCCAAACAGGTGGTGGAGACCTCTTGAAGTTTGTCTTGTAATGCCCTGTTCTGCTAGATCATAACACCTGGGGTAGGTTGTTACAAATTTTGTTGAATCAGGACCTTATTGTGTTGGGATGTGGTCCCCTGCAGAAACACTAAATGCCAGTGCATATATCTGCATTAGAATGTAAAGACTTTTATCAACATCTGTTAATTTAACAGAAAGTATTCCTTTACAGTGTGCATGATGAGATATGGCTTTTTTGGGAAAGTCACCCTAGGTCAGTGGAGCTATGGTCAGAGCATGGTGAAGAAAAGCAGAGGTTGGGTCAGATGTGAAGGAAAGCCCATGCATTCTGTATTGAGCACAAGGGAAGTGTATTAGGGAAGCTGATCCTTATAATGGGAGAAAAAGTCAATGGCTCCTAGTCAGCTCAGCCTGTCAGTCACCAGCTCTGGCTACAAGGTCACCAGCCTGTATGTTTCTGCTGAAGATGAGGAGATAGTAGCTTATTTGCAACAGACCTTCAATTGGTTTTAGTCAAGTAACACAGAAAGCTGATAAGTTATCACCCATTTCTAATCAGACACCAGTTCTCTAACATCCCAGATAAGACACATTTGGGCAGTGGTCATATTCCTGTAGCTGGAAGCAGCTGCTGGAGCAGGCAGAAGTTTTGCTTAAAAATAGGTCAGCGAGCAGTTGAAAATCTAATCCATCACCATAAATAAATAAATTATAATGTTTTAACATCAGAGTAAAGAAAATACATTCCCAAAGGGCACGTGCTTTGTTTGTGTACATGGCCATGCAGCAGCCTTTCTAATTATCACCTAGTCAAAGAGGATGTTTTCTGTTTTGTACATATGGCTGCATGTTACTCATTCCTGTCTGCGTTCTCACCCCTGTAATTTCAGCACTCATCTGTAACGCTGGAATGCGTTCCCAGAGAAGAAAGCGCATGTAAAACAGATTTATTAAAGAAAGAAAATTCCCTCCTCCTTGAAATCTCGAGCAACATCCCCCTTCACATTGTTAAGGAACACTTCAAAAAGAAGGGTGTAGTAAAAAATTAAAAGCATGCTTTGGCTTAGTGTTTAGGAAGAGCTAGCTCAAGTAGCAGCAGGTATCAAAATCTTTTGCTTTTAAGCTTTTTCTGCTTTTGATTTCCCTGATCAGGACTGCAGTCTATTCCCAAACATATTCCAGGAGCACACACACCAAGCAGAAGATATTTTCATTATCAACTCAGATGGATTCCATGTCTTTAGTACAAGTGTGACCACGGACAGGTGTGTCTTACAGGGAACCCTGTGTTTAGTAGTATTTTCATTAATTTCCTCTCCTCTTTTTTTTTTTTTTTTCCTGCTTCACTTTTTCCTTTTTTAATCAAAACACTGCCAGAGTAGGAAATACATTTAATCATCAGTGGAATGACATATTTGTTGATGTAAAAATAGATACCTCACACAGACACCTCTACCATAAGTTATTCAGAAGCTCCATTGCTTCTTTATTTCACTGCAAATATATAAGGGGCTCTCCTCTCTTTGCATAATTTTCAGAATTCAGCTTTTGCCAGACATCTTCAGGAAAGAAAAAATGCTTTGTATACACAGAGCTGTAAAATAAAGATGTCATGTTTAGAAGCACAGAGTCATTGAAATCTGAGATCATCTATTTCTGGTTTTCATTAACATAAGCTGCACATACTTGCTTACCATGACACATTACGAAGTCCCAGTCCTCTCATCATTCAGAAAACATCTCAACCTGAAAATCAGTGGTTAAAGCATGCTGCAGCTCCTGGCCCTTCAGGTACCTGATTTTCCTTAGCATTGCAACCACAGTGCTCAGGAGTGGGGAGCAGGTCTTTGCTCAGCATCACTGACCACCCAGCTACTTTCTTGTGTCTGCCTGAACTGAGGAAAGGTGGTGGTGAACCAGTGCACATGCAGCCCTGGCATCTAAGCACCTCAGTCATTCAGAGAATTTGCGTGACTTGTATTTTCAGATGGAGAGTTTGGGGCACCTGTAAATGATGTTTCAGACTCACAATGGGGAACTGAATTTAGAAACAACTAGAGACTTTTCTGAAGTTTTCCTAGCTTCACACAATAACCTCTTCTTTGGGGAAGGTGACTGAAATTTGCACTATCTTAGCTTCTAACTCATTCCTATATCAGCATCTTGCTTTTTTCTCCTGTCCGTTCAGGAGAAAACATTAGACCCACAGGTCCAGTCTATCCCAGGCAGTCTCGATCAGCTCATTCCTGAGTGTTTGCTCATCTTTTCCCCAGGCTTGTTTTCAACGTGTCGTTGATGGTGATAAAAGTCGGCTGAACTGAAGGCAATACAGACAAGTACTGTCTTCACATTGTCCCTCTGAAGTGCCTCCTAGAAAGTCTGGAAAAAGGACACGAACAGTTTGTTAAGGACAACATGTTAAGGGCATAACTACCTTTTTGGTAGCCTCTCTGGAGACTTGTAACAAGGTTTCTCATTCTTTCCAGGACCACAAATCATCTGAGTGTCTCCTGTCTACAGAATGGGACATGCCTTAATTAAACACAAGGCATAGCCTAGTTATCCCACAGCAAGGCTTCAGCTGCGGTTTGCTGGGGTTGAACTCCATGCCCGCTGGAGGAAGGAGATGCTTGAAGCCCCAGGAGGCTAGGCTGCCCCTCTGGCCCCAGGATGCTCAGATAGGCTCCTTTAAATCTGCAGTCTTACTTTAAATTTATTCTTGAGAAAGAGCAGGCCCTTCAGGGAAAAAAAAAAAAAAAAGAAAAAAAAAAGGCAAAAAAAAAAAAAAGAAAGAAAGCAGCTTTCAATTCAAAGTGCATAGTTGTGAAAAAGCCATGCTCTGAACCAGGGTGATGGAAAGCAGCTCAAGGCATATATTCTACCCCGGCCTGTACTTAATTATGTGTTTTGAATTGAAAACAAACATTTTAAAAATGGCTACTGAGACGCACTTCTCGAATGAGTCCAAGATGGTGGCAGATGTTACGGCTTCTGTGATAAATGATTTCAAAGGCGCCGAGGCCCATCGCCTTTTTAAAGTGACAGCACTTGGGTCTCTCCAGCCGCTTTCCAGCTCTCTGGTGGTTTCCTCGCTTGACTGTTTTCGGGACGCCTTCCCACCCCGCGTTTCACAACGTTGCCACATCATTCAAGTGGGATGAAACCGAGCCATTTCTGTGACATTCGTGCAGAAGGATGGCCACTGTGATCTTCAAGAATGTGGCACCCACAAGCGGACACATGGCTTTGATATTTTTTTTTTTATTTTATTCAGAGCCCTCTAATTTAGAAAGCCATGTGTCACCAGGCGAAGCCAAATGCTTGCTCGCAGTGCTCGCGGCCTCCTGCCTTCTGCCTGCTCCTCTCTCCCTCGCAGTAGTTAATGACTCCAAGAAGTTGCTGGAGAAGTTGCTCAGGAAGGTCCCCTCCCTGCCATGAAGAAATGTTCTCTGGGTGCTAGTTAGCTGAGAGGGTAAACTGGAAGAGACCTCTGCCCCGGCGTAAACACCAAGTTCCATAAAAAGTTTGGAAGCCTATAAAGTGTAACCAAGAGTAAATTGTCAGCTTTGCCTTAGAATAGTGGCATCATTGGTAGTGGCTCAGTGGAAAGAATCAGTATGTTGAAATACAACAGAAGAGCTTTGAGAAATAAATGTAACCTGGGACTGCCACATATAGTAGATATGGAAAATTACTAGTATCTCTGCATGAGAGAGGAAGGAAGGGAAATAATCAGAATATAACGTACTGGACAAAAAAAAAAAAAGCCATATCTAGCTCATTTTTCTTTTTAGATGGAAGACAAATGTCCTCTCAAACAATTTACAGCATGTCCTTTCCTTTCTTTTCTGCAACTTGCCACTGCTTTTGGAGAAGTCTGTCCTGGAGTCCTCAGCCTGAGAAGTCATGCTGGATGCAGGATGCTCTGGGAAAGCAAAAACACATTTGAATCCTTATAGGCTTGGGAGATGACTATGAAGAATTTTCTAACCACTGGGCTGTAATCCTCATCAGTCCCAGGTGTCTTCCTCCACCCCCACTGGGAGACTAGGTATCTCACCTGGATATTGAAGGCACTCACTGACCTCATGGGAATAGAGACATCTTACCCTTCCCCAGTGCTCCTGATTTACTCTTGCAACTTTGGTAGAAAACACTTAGACTGTCAGTGTCAGAAATATACTTATGCTATCCTGCAATCAAGGTGGTAAAAGAAGATAAATTAACAATGAAATTGTATTCCATTACCTGTCTAAAATAATTTTGTAAAAATCAAATTTGGGAAGGGTAGAAGAAAGATAAAATAACTTCCATTCAATGACATAATTATTTATTAGGCTACCAAATATGCTTTTGGAGATCCTAGAGCCCCTGTGTCTGGGAAGAGTCATGAAGTATGCTCTACCTCACCCTGTTAGTTCTGCTTGACCTCCCACTTGACTCTGTTACACCTCGCCTGTGATGGAGACCATGACCTGCTCTCAGGTTTCCCACTTATGAGTGTTGAAGTGTTAGTCCTGTAATCCAGTTTGTAAGTGGACTGTAAGATGGGTGCATGAGGCACAGGCAAATTCCTACTGCAAAAGATAAGTCTCCAGAAGTCACAGGCATGCGGATCAAATGGTGCAGGCTGGGGTCAAGGCTCCAGATAAGCAGAAGGCAAGTTCCAGGATTGTCCTGCTGTCTTCTCCCAAGAAGAGCCTTGTATCTTATTTTCCTTGCTATTTCTTCTTGTAGAAGCACAGAGATTTCTCCATATATCATCTCAGTCTTGGAGTTTCTTAATACCAGTTCCTGTGACAGCAATATTATGATTCTTGGCACAAACAGGCGTTTTCTGTATCAAACTCTTTGTGGTTTGGATGCAGAACCTAAATTAAATCTATGGACTAATTAGCAGGGCTTCTTAGGAAATCTAAGAGGCATTGATCCCAGCATAGCCATCAAAACAAGATGCAACTTAACTTCTTCAGTTTTGTATGTTATTAACTATTTATTAACACTATTATTCATTGTTCAAAACAAAATAAAAGATATGGAGGTCTTGTACACCATGCTATACTCTGTTGTTCTGCCAGGGACGGCCTTTTGGAGGATCTGAAAGTCAGAGTTACACCCCTCCACTGCTTCAACAAAGCGTGCTGAGTGCCCCAGTCAGAAAGTCATCTATGGTCAGCTAATAAAAACCAAAATATGTGGAAATGTGTTGGAAATCATGTCCAATTCCAGCTGTCAGATCCAGGGTTAGGGCTTAAAGCTGTCGTCTTCCTCCGGAGAGAAGTGGAAGTCTGTCCTTTTGTGGACTAGGGATTGAAAGGGACCTCTAAAGATCATCTAGTCCAACCCCACTGCCAGAGCAGAATCACCTAGATTAGATCACACAGGAAGAAGACCGGGAAGCTTTTGAAATTCTCCAGAGACAGAGACTCCACCAGCTCTCTGGGCAGCTCTGTCACCCTTTCTCTTTAGCGTGAGGGTGGTGAAACTCTGGAATAGGTTGCCTGGAGGGGTAGTGGATGTCCCCTCCTTGGAGGTGTTCAAGACCAGGTTGGATGAGGTCTTAAGCAACCTATCCCAGTTAGGAGGAGTGCCTGCACATGGATGGGAAGTTGGATTGGATGATCTCTAAGGTCCCTTCCAGCCCAAGCCATTCTATGATTCTATGATCATAAACTACTGGACTGATCAACAGCCAGGCTGAAAAGGAACATGCTTCCTTCTCACTCAGTCCTCTTAATGAACATCTACTTTCCAAGTCACTTCCCCTTACAAGGAGTGCAGTTCTTTCTACACTATTGTGGGAAAGACTACCCTACTGCTGTTTAAAGTTAGGGTTAGTTTGGTGAAGCCAAACGATGTAGATGACTTGGACAACAGGCAGAATAGCTGGACAGTGAGGAAATAGTGATTTCCTTGCATGCAGAACTGAAATACAGTCTGCAGAGCTCTTGAAGGAAAACAGAGTAACATCAGTAACTTTTAATTTTAATGCCACCTTTCTCTAGTGCAGTAGAAAAGAGACCTGACCTCTTTTTTTCTTTCCAATCTGGAGAGGCACAATCTCCTTCCTTAAAAGAAAATAATGACCTCCAAGGTCAGGTTTTGTTGTTTTGAATAGAGTTCCCTTTTTCAAACATGAGAACAATTTCCAAGCCCTTATCAGAGCACCAGCCAGAGGAGTGTCTAGCCCACTATCTGCACCTTCCGAAAGAAACAATGAGAACCTGAAGGCAGACAGCGTGGTGAGAGCTGCTGGACCCTGCCTGGAGCATGGCAGCAGGGGTGGGAAGGAGGGACACTCATCGCCCTGTTGGGAACATAATAGCCCCTGGGGAAGGCCACTGCAAACAGGAAGGGTGTGGACAGGATCTGAGTGCAGCTGCTGCTCTGCTAACAGCATCTGTTCCCACTGGCTTTGATCCGAGGGCACGTGGCATTCTGTGCCATGAGATAAACATAGTCTTGGAGTGGGGTTTATTTGCCTTACACATATCTCCCTAATGAGCTGTGTGCCCAGGCAGCCCTACACTCCAAATCCAGAAGCAACAGGACCAAGCCTTTCTGGGAGGGTTGCAGCAGGTCCTTGCAACCTTTTCACAAGTCCAGGAAAGATGACATCATGTGCAGAGTGCTCGCCAGCCCCAGATTTCTCACAGACCATCATAATCACAGTCCTCACTCCTGCTCATGCGGGACTGGCCAGACTCCTCCTCTTGTGCTTGCCTCTGCTGTTGAATCCCTTGGAGCAGGGCACCCAATTTAATGCAATTAACTCTTGCAAAGGAAATTATTCTATCTGGCTTCTTGGCATGGCTCGAGCACTTTGTACGCCTTAGCTGGAGCCCTTAGTTTTGGAAAAGAGCAGGAGATTCCAAGTTCCCAATTAAGAGAGACCAGAAACACTGCCTCACTGGGAATAGACTTGGAGTTGTGCCTGCAGGCCCAATCCAACTCCCACTGAAGCCAACAGGAGGCTGTTCAGAAACTTCAAGGGGTGTTTGTGAGCTCCCTGACAGACAAGGAGGGAAACTGAGTAAGTGTCATGGTCTGAGAGGTTTTAAAAGCCTCCAAGGTCTCTCACCTTCCCAGTAGTCCAAAGGCTCACACCAAGGAGAAGGGAAGGCAGCAGAAAGTAGCTGCTTCAGTTAAGCATACCACTGAACAGGGGGATAATTGCATTTGCACGTGACATTTTAGAAATGTAGGAGTCCTCCTGCATTATTTACTTCACTGGAAGTAAACCTGAGGCAATGTCAAACTACTTGCAGATATTTTGCTGGAAGAAATAGCAGGAAAAAAACTAAGCAGGTCAGTGTTTATTGACAAAGCATACCTAGTTCAGCTGCAATGTTACCTGCAGCCAAAGGACTGTGGGTTTTGCCTGTCCTCTTTTTTACCAGCCCAACCCAACCCAACCCAACCCATGAAGTGTCTGGAGTGTCCCTGCAGAGAGTAACTAGGTGCAGAAATCCATCTGGAATTGTTGCTCCAGTCAACAAGAATTGATACACATAGCATGAAAATAGTGTATGTGGGCTGGGGAACAGACACCAGTTGTGAAAATGGTGGAAGTTGGTGGTAAACACTGGTAGATGGGGACCATTATATTCTTTGTAATGATATTCAAGGCAAGCATGTAATGACAATATCCAGTTTAATTGCTCTCCTGGGAATAATTGCTAGTCACCTGTTTGTAGAAGTGCTTGCTGAAAGCTTGGTTGCATTGAAAAGAAAGACTTTTCAGAGGAGAAAAATGAGTCAGGTGGACACTGAGGGCCTTGACTATGTTGCCTTTTGAAAATCATTTGTATCTCTGGGATTTTTAATGAGATTTTCATTAAGAACAAACAAGTAAAACTCTAATTTGCAGCCGCCCAAACCCATTTTGGACAAATCTGCTTAGAGAATGTGGTGGATGCCTGTTTGTAAGCTACAATAGGCTAAGTCCTTCAGTTGCTACCTTTGATCAGCTTCATGACAGTTTTCCAGAGTTAAAAATGAAGTAAGACCTTAGGATATGGCTCAAAGTAATTAACACTCTGCCATTATTTAGTGGGGAGTGGTCACTAATAACTAAATAGATCATACTCTGTCCGTGTTCACAAGTTTGTGGTTCTTTCCAGTAAAAAGCTGCAGGCAAATATTTGTTTCTGTCTGCATCAGGGATTATGCTATTATTTTTTGACTATGAAGTTTAAGATTTACTTGAAGTCTCTCTCATTTGTTTTGTGAACTGTAATACTGCCGTGGCTTAGAAGATTTTGCATCTGCACTGACAGTCATTATGGCTATTCCAAAATGCTGTTCTTACACTGGGCTTTACTCATATTCACTGCAGTCAAGGAGAATACATCATCTTTTGTCCTTATGAAATAAACTTAACATAAAGACACAAGACTATCAGGATCCCAATCACTCTATTAATCAACTTCTTGCAACCACCAAACCTAGCCACACTACATTGGGTAGCTATGGTGGGCTTCTAAACTTGGGGCACAGCGAGTACCCACAGGGCTCAGACAAAAGCTCCACAGCACATTTCCCTTCAGCTTCAAAGAGGTTTGTATCTAGCCCTGCAGGCACTTAGTTCAGAAATCCAAGATTGTGGGAAAGGGAAGAAAAAGCACTGAAATAACTTTTTGACTTATTTTGTTTTGCCATTTTTTTTTAAAGTTCCTTTCATCTCTGACCATCCTAGTGCACTTTCAAAAGATTATGCCTACAATATGTGGACTGCAGTCAATATCAATAATTTTACAATAGCCACATCTCTGATTTATAACCACAGTATTAAAAAAAAAAAATAAATAGAATCCACTAGATAAGCATTTTGAAAAAAAGAGTTAGATAAGATATATATGTTATATAAAAGTTTATAGCAAAAATCTCAACAAAAACACTGACTAAAGTAACTACAGATATTATAAAAATCTCTGGGATTTCAAAGAGCAGTTAGAGTTCATATATTATGACCACAGCTGATGGTCAATTTCTAAATCTGTCTAGTGATGGAAAGTGGCTGGGTCCTTTACACCAAGGAGAACAAAGAGCTGCTGCATGTTAACTACACATACTTTGCTCTGTGCTGGCTTTGCTTTCTCCTTCTTCTCTGTCATATGAACTCACTAGAGCCTTTGTCCCTCAAGGCCCTCTTGCCCTACCTCTGTCTTCCATCCACACCAGGATCATCCCTTGACACCTGTTGAGCCCTCTGATCCTTGTCATTTGCCCAGGATCCAGCCAGGAGGTTGTTTATATTGCTGTCCTGCTAAGATTGGTACCACAGCAGGAGGAGACAGGAGCAAGGGATGTCCCTGAGAAATACTGGAGATACATGGTGGTCTCCCAGCAGGCACTGTAGCTGGGAAAGGACAGGGAGCAGTGTTCAGTTTCTGCTTTGCAAATTGCATTTTTTTCAGCATCTTGGAAGATGGAAATAAGGGAAGCTTAATTAGACCCAGGATTTTTTGGCTTTATCAGGAATAAACATAAGATTTTGCACACATTTAACCCAGTGCATGGAATTCCCAGGTCTCAGAAAAATATTAATTTATTTTGTATTTCCAGAGGCATGCTATTTATTTTACTTCTTTTGACTTATTAAGTATTTGTGGAAAGTTCATTTTATGCAGGAAATAGCTATAATCACCAGCAAATGTGACTTTAATAACTAAGATACTGGACCCATTTTTGGTTGGCACTAAACCTCACACACAGTAAAACCTTGAGAGAGAAAAGTCTATTTTCTTATCTGGAGTTGAAAGTCAGGACAAATCCAGCTGATTAAGAAAATCTTCAAGCAAGATACCATATATCCTCTCTAAAATTAAACTCTGGATGAAGACTCATTTACTTCTGCTAGACACAATCAAAATTCAAATATTGACAGCAAAAACCAAAGTTAATAGAATATTTCAGTTTTGAAAATACAATCTCTATTATATCTGACAGATAAAATACAACTTGAAAACCAAATTTGTAGCTCTATGCAAGTGGTTTATTAACAACTGATTTCCATTTTATAACTTAAATACCAGTGAAATGTTTTTGACATTTTTGGTCTTCCAGCCCGAGGAGGGTTCATGTGAAAATACATATTAATGTGCAGGTTAGGGCAGCCACTGACCCTACTTCCATCAAAATAAATGGAGAGACTGCCATCATTGGGGTATTAAACTTTAAATAGGATAATGGAAATGTTATGGAAAAGGCTGTTGGTGGATTTGTTTCTCACCCATCCCCACTGCCCGTGGGACACATGACCTCAGGCTCCCTACCCAGACATTCAGACCCACAGTAAAAAGTAACACTGGTCCTGGGAATTACAAGGGGGGAAAAGGACACATCCATAAACAGGGACAAACATCTTTCTCTGAGCAAAGCTGTCAGATCCATTTAAGCAGAGACCTGCTCAAGCTTTTCCTGGGGGGCCACTTTTTCTTGTCTGGGAAGGTCTGTGGCACTGCCTGTCTGCTCCCGAGCGACCATCACTGAAAGGTTTAGATAAGGCAAGAAATCATACTCAACAGTCTTATAATCCCAGGCTCCAGGACAAAAATGGGAAGGCTGTACTTTTGCCACCACTCTGTCAGAGGAATAAAACAAACAACAAAACCCAAGCACGTATCAGCTGGACAAAGCTTACATTGTCTCCTGGGGAACACTGATCCTTAGCAATTGTCCTCATTTGTATTGGTGTAACAGAAGTGCTTTTAGATGGTCTAGCTCTAGTATGGGGGTGGCAGTTACAAGCTCTAGCAATGCAGCTGACTCTAGAATAAATTAGATGATGCAAAGGAGAAAAAAAAAGCTTTACTACCTGTGTCAAGCTCAAGTCCTGACTTAGAATACAAGGTAGAACAAAGTGACTGCAGATTGCAAATATTATTAATATCTGCTGGAGCTTAGAATTTGGTGGTTTACTTTTTTAAGCAAGGGAAAAATTATTTCAATCATCTATGATGTTACTGTAATCTATGACAGTGACATTCACCAAACATTTACATATGCACTGATATTAATCATTGAATATAAATACTTCCTGTGCCTGAGCACCTGTCTTCTAATGTATTTCAGATGTAAAATTTACACCATTCATTTTTCTGAATGTAAAGCATTCATATGTACATTCAGAATCTCACATGCCTTTCCTATGCAGATAAGTGGTCAGAGTCTCCTGCATATCAAGTGTTGGTGTATGAGGAGCTGTATGGAGCATCTTGAAATCACTGTTTCTTTTAGAGTTTAGAAGGCTGCCAGATCACTTGGTCCAAATCACCTTTGGCATGCAGAAGCACTGTATGGATCAAATATGATTATTATTATTTGTTATTTGCACTTGGAAGGGGCCCAGAAAGCTTAATCACATATGTTGTCTGTTTCTCAAAGACCCTCTAAAATAGTTGTAATGAGGAAACAGCCCGTGCTTTACAGCCCTTGAAGGACAGGACTCTGCTTTCTGTTTTTAGAATATGTAGCAGCTGTTGATAAAGGAGTGCAGTGCAAAGATGCTGATGTACAGAATTATGGGCCATGCCTTTAGCTGGTATATATTGGCACAGCTCCAGGGACATCACATTATGTGCCATGCCTTCAATTGGTATATACTGGCTCAGGTCCAGTGACTTCACAGAGTGATGCTAATTTACACCAAATTGTCTGGCTTTCTATTCATAATTATTGCCAGAAACTATACATGGTTATAAAGAAGAATTATTGTTTGAAACCTTGAATGAGAGGCAGACAAGATGCTTTCTGTCTCCCAGGAGAAGATGCATGCTCGTTTTTCCTTTTTCATCATTCAGGAAGATTGCCAAATAAGGGCTCAGGCCAGCACAGGCTGAAGTCAGTAGAAAGTTCCCTTATAATACCCTGGGATTTTTCCTCTTGGATCTGACACCGCTTCAGTAGTGGAATGTGTTTGGCTTGGTGTGGCCTCAGATCAACACAGTACTTTTGATAGATATATAAGATGACATTGACATCTCTGACATCTGTCAGAGGCAGTTAAGTTTTGTTGTTTGGATGAGATCACACTGGACATTAAATCAAAATCAAAGCCAAGGTCTGAGCCCTATTTGTCCTCTTTAAACTGCTAGAACCCCAACTTTAACATGAGGGGCTCCTGGAGGTGGTTGTCTCACCTCCGAAGTGTGGTGTGAAAGGAAGAAAAGCCATAGGAGGCATGAGGGGGTGTCTGCAAGGCCACATGAAGCTAGTTGGACAAGGACCCTGGCTTGGCTGTGAGTTAGGATTTCCTTTCCTTCACATGCCTTCTTTTCAGAAGCATCAGGATGACCACCAGCACCTCAGAAGGAGGATTTCAGCCTAGACCTCTCATCAATGTGTTGTGCGGACTTACCAGTGCAGCATATGCTAGATCTGTTGGCATGAAGAATCAGTGTCATATTCAAGTAGATTTATATATGGTCTGCTGGGAAGTTGGAACGAACATTAATGGGCAGGTGTGATGTGGTTCGGGCTATGCTCTCCCAGCCAGCACTAGCTGGCACTCCCAAAGTGCTGGCTGGCTTCATGCCCAGGTGAGCTGTTGTAAGATGAAGCTTGACAAAATTATGGAAGATGCTGTATGACATGGTGGGAAAAAGAGTACTGGGACAAACTTTTCTTAGGATGTCCTTTCCTGTCCTGCATTCCTAGCTACCTGAGCTCTGGCCCTGTTACCAAATGACAAAGATGAGTATAGGTGCAGTCATGTAACATCTCACCAGAATGAGACAGAGGATGTTAGATGGCAAAAGGCATTATTTGAATGTTATTACATGCTAGAGTATGAACAGCAAAGAACACCCAAGACTGACTGAAAGTACTTGTGAAACACAAAGGATATGATTGAGCTGCTAAGAAAAACTGACTTTAACACTTGTTTAGTGGAAGAAAGGGTGAAACAATCTTTTCATTTCGTGCACCTGAATCAGAGGTTTAAATTTCCTCTGAATCAGTGGAGCTGAGCAATGTACATAGTTGACCACCACTAAATAGGCCAAATTTCCAAGTTAACTTAATCTAGCATGGCTTCATGTAAATCAAGAGAGGATTGTGATCAGTTATTCTGTACTTGGCCAAAATACAGTGCTCTTTAGCTTTCAGACTTGCCCACTGAGAACACAGGCTGAAATCACCATCAGTATGCAAGTAGGTAGTACTGTCTGATTAAAATAAAAAAGTGTATTCAGGTTAAAGACAATCTTTGATGAATTCCTATTTAATCTGTCAACATGTTTCAGCATGAATCCTTCCACTGCAAGTCTATGCATCTGATTTGTTCAATGAGCTCCAATTTGGTTTCATATCTCAACCTGATTTAACTGTATTCAAAATTTACTGGAGAAAAGATCTCCATTTCTATTAAAGAAGAGATAGAAAGATGATCACCTCACTCAGCACTTGTCAGGCCATACCTGGAGTACTGTGTACACTTCTGGTACCCATCATTTGAGAAGGGCACAAACAGACTGAACACTATCCAAAGGAAGAGGAACAGAAGGCTGGAGAACCTGCTGTATGAGGAAAGACTGCATGAGTTAGATCTTTTCTTCCTTGAGAAGTCTCAGGGAGGACCTTATCACAGTACTCCATTACTTATTGGGCTGCTACAAATAGGATGGAGGCTTTCACTTCACAAACAGCCACATGACAAAGGCAAGGGGCAATGGGCACAGGTTGCACTGGCAGAGGTTTCATCTCAATATAAATAAGAATTTTTTACAGTGAGAATCATTAATCACTGGAACAACCTGCCTGGGGCCATGGTAGATTTCTCATCACTGGAGGCTCTCAAGCTATGTAAGGGCAGAGTAATTTCATAAACAGAAATAAAAGGCTACATAAATAACTATATATTTCCTATTGTCAAGGTGGTTATTCATTAAATGACCCTCCTTTTTCTAATTGGTGATTTTACAGTATACCAGGCAAAACAATACAGATTTTTCTCCTTGCTGGTTTAAAATATCTGGGAAACAGATACCAAATGTTTTTTTCAGTCAAATAAGAATTCACTTGGGTTAAAATAAAAAAAAAAATAAATCCGGGCTGCCCAGGGGGGTTGTGGAGTCTCCATCTCTGGAGACACTTAAGACCCGCCTGGATCTGTTCCTGGGTGACT
>JAOEGS010020043.1:21977-38701 GCA_025447755.1 Corythornis vintsioides
CCTGCTCAGGCAGGGGGGGTTGGACTAGATGATCTTCTAGGTCCCTTCCAACCCCTAATATCTGTGAATCTGTGAATACTGTGAGGCAAATTGTGTTAATTGTCGAAGCAGACCCTAGTGTTTTCCTTGGTGATGATTCCCAAGAGCCATCTACAAGATCCTTGTTCTAAGAAGGCTGATGTTAATCAGGGTGGCACTGAAGAAGACAGTAAACTCTTAACACCAATACATTTACTTTGGTAGGTGAATGCAGTGGCTGCTTTTCCTTGAAGCACATGAGTTGAAGCTTCCAAATAATACCTAAAATAAGCAAATTGTAAGTTACACAACTTTTCTTCTAGCGGAAAGATGTAGCATGTGCTGGTTCTGGCTATTCCTGGATGATGAAAGCACACAGGGGCTGCCTGTTGCCTTTCTAGTGCTGTTGCCTCCCGTGAGGCTGTGCACAACAGCAGCCCCCGTGCCAAGTTTCACGGGAAGCTGAAGAGTGAGCCTCAGCCATAGATGTCACAGCATCAGGTTACCTGCATTCAGAAAAATAAGCGTGGGTATTACAATTAACTTCTCAGCTACGCTTCATTAAAAGCCAAACAACTCCACATTGCAGGTCATTTTTCTTCCTTCCCACACTGGTTTTGTGTCATCCTAGCTTTCAGAAACTATACATTACTGGTATTACAGATGCTGAGACTGGCAGCTGAAATTACAAAGCAGTTTACTGGTTTGGGGGTTTCCTGCTTTAGCCAGACATGCTGCTGGGTTCCTGTTAGCCCCTACCCCAAATTTCAATGCACAGTGCCTCTCATTTTAGAAACTTCTCATTGTTTGGGGCTTTTTGTTTTCTATTTTTTAATTCTATGTTGAGAAGGGTGGTTATACACTGATTTATCTTCTTTTATTTTTTTTTTCCACCAAAGCATTAACTTTCTGAGAGATAAACTGCAGATTATTTCATCTTAGAGAATTTTTGTGGGATTCATCCAGAGTTAATTATGTTTCCAAGGAAAAGGTTTCCAAGGAAAAGATCTCCCTCCTCCGTACCCACCCATTTTAATTGTCACACTCCCTTATACCATTCTTTTTTTCTTTTCTTATTTTTCTTCTTATATAAGGTACAAATTAAGGTTGCAAGAGCAGGCTCGTAAGCCTGATTAACTGTAAGCATGTCCTTTGCATACAGTTAATGTCAGTAAAATTAAGCATTTACACTTGCCTTAGAGGGAGGAAGCTATAAATTATAGCCTGCCAATGAAATGATTCATGTAGAAATAGAAAATCAAGGGAATAAGTAAATGATAACAAGCAGGAGCAGCATGTAAGAGAACAGACTTGCCTCCCAACATATATCCTGACTTTAATATGCTGACAAAATAAAAGTGCTAAATAATTTTAAGGCTAATAAAAGCCTTAAAAAAAAAAAATGAAGGCTTGAATTAAAAAAAAAAAAAAATAGAATGGGAAGTAGCTTTAGAAAAAGAAATGTCCCCAAAACAAAGGGTGGTCCATTCCAAAACATAAAACCAGACAAGCACCAGGCTACCCTCCAAAATGTCCCAAACTGAAAAGTCAAGATCTTTGTTGTACAACGTATTTTTAAGGCTCATATGATGACAGTTGCCAGACCCCTGGAAAGTCCCTTAATAAAAATGGGTTCCTTTCAGACTTGAAAGTGTGTCACAAAACTGTAAAGTTCTTTTGCATTTCCTATTACATTAGCTGGGACAAGGATATTTGTCTCAGAGACTCTGTAACAGAGTGTTCCTGGCTTGCTGGGGTTGTTTGACTGACCAACAGTGACGAGTGGTCTGTAAAGTGCAAATATTCAAAACAAGAAATACTTGCTAAAAATTCCTTAAAGCCAGATTTTGATAAACTGGAGAGGGACTGCACCAATATGCCCACAGCAAGAAGCTTGCTCACTTTCATCAGAAAACTGTAGAGACTTTCATGGTCTCCACATGAGAAGTTATTTCTTCTCTCAGACTTCAGAGGATACTCTCACCTTGTATACTATTTAGCATTAAGCAACAGGAAACTCTTTTCAAGCCTTTAGAGGAATCAAAAATGTATAGGAAATCCAGACAACACTCCCACCCCGAGTGATATATTCCCAGCCTAGATATCTTACAATTGTAGATAAAAGAAGCCACCTTAAGCCTTGAATATTAACTATAATGATTTCAATGTTATTTAGAAAAGAAAATATCCCAAGCCTTGGTGTGTTAAGATTTTCTGAGTTTATTGGTGGCATGCTCAGCATTTGAGACACTTGCAGACCTCCGGTCCCCCTTCTGTCTGAGAGCCAGCCCAGGTAGGAATGTGACAGCCTGACAGTCCCAGCACTTAGGCAATGTTTCTTGCTCTCCAGATTACTCCTGCTGTAGCACTTGAACTATTTAGTCTCCAAACGTATTCAATCTCCTGAAGCACAAACAAAGAGATAATATGCCTCACTTTATCTGTTCAGTATTTGTAGCTCTTTCATGCATCAAACACAGTCCTGTGCTATTTGTTGTCCATATTTTTTTCATGTAGGAATGTCATTATTCTGTCTTAGCAGCTTTCTGTATCAATCACTGCACTTCAGATATAGGAAAAAATGTGAAGGATTTTAACATTCAACTTAATATAGCACTCAAAGACCACAATGCAGCCAAAAAATATATATAAATCAATCCACCACTGCTGATGAATTATTATATCTCAGCTGTACAACTAATTAACATGGTTTGATGAGATGGTTAGAGAGCTATTGTTCTATGGTTTTTGATTGAGGCTTTTGAAGAGCTGCAGCTTTAAGAGAGACCATTGCACAGATAGATCCTTTATTATATCTCTGCAATAACAATGCAATTCGAGGAAGCTTTTGGTCCAGGGTCACCAGATGGACATATAATGCAAAAGGTAACAGCTCCCATAGCTGTTACAAATTAAATTAGTTCAATTTCTGTTGAAGGTCCATTTGTTTAATTCAATGGCCTACTGGTTTTCTTAATTCAGTCTCAGAGTTCATGTTAGTATGGTCTAGGAAAAGACATTTTCACTTAGTATCTCTGCATCACTTTCCTCTTTTGGTGCAGCCTAAATGATCTTGTTTGATGTTTTCTTCTAAAAATAGAGCAGTTTTCAAGCTCAAAATTATCATTCTATGCTAAAATTGTTATTTCATACATAAAATGCTGGGAATTACTTATGTTCTATGAGAGAATTTGAAGTCCTGAGGGGAAAAAAAAAAAAAAAGTGGTGCCAAAGAGATGAAAAAAATTACACAGGAAAAAATGAAAATAACTCAGTGATCTGAAGAGTCAACTCTATCTTGCTAACAGGCAAAGTACATGACTGAAGGTTTATTATCTAATCTTCTGCATAATTCTTTAAATAATAAATTGCAGTAATAAAATTATTGCAATAAGCAATACTACAACATAAAACTCCAATGTCTCTGGGCTGCTGACTGCTTCTTGATAAGAAAAGGTATCCAAAGAGAACTCTAGCACTTAAAGCCAGTTTAAAATCTCAGCTGAGGCAATGCTGTTGCATGCATAGAAAAAGTCCACATACTTTCTTCTTGTACACCTTCTCCAGGTTTTCAGGATGTGAAGAAATTTAGCTGCATGAAGCAAATAGGAGAGAAGAGGTGAAGTAATGAAGAAAAAGGAAATTTTTTTAAATACCAGGAAGGGAAGGCTACAAAATGAGCTCTGTCAGTGATGCTTTTAGTAATCAGAGATGGCTTTGCTTCTGGGGTGTCTGTGCAACAATCATTGGCCTGCCTGCTAAATTTGACAGCCTGTATCATAATGTCAAACAAAGGTCAAGAAAAATGAAAAGTCTTTTTGACAATCTTTTATGTAAACATCGTATGGGCATAAAATTATTCATAATATTCCTTGTGCATTTGTGGCATAGTTGCTAAGCTATGTATTACAGACCTTAGAGCTAATCTAATATACCATTGCATGCAAACTTAGTGAAAAGAATTTACAATTGCTCTTGTGTTAGTAGAATGAAGGCCTGATTTTCTGAGCTGGAAGATGGTTTCTCTAATCCTTATTGCCTTGAAAGGCTGTATTGTTGTTTTCATCACTTGACCCATTACTCTTTTCAACATTTAATTCAATTATAAACTCTCTTGCTGATGCCGCTCGCTTGGATATTTTCCCATCCTTTTTTATATGAACTCCTGTTCACCTACTGTGTTTTCAATTTTATAACCTGCCCTGCTATTAACATCCCTACTTGAAGTTTGAAGTTGATACACAAATCCGTTTAAAGTAAAATCTGGGTCTATTTTTTATCTAATACATATTTAACTAAGAAAAGCTTGACAAAATTGTACCATTTCCTCTCCTTTAAGCAACTGCAAGAAGAATTAATGTTTGTTCTCCCATCATGAGTAGGAGGTGTCCAGGGCTGCATTTACATAGAGTAGATGGGTTTTGGAGGTGTGCAGTAAAACAGCTCTCCCTACCAAGAAATCACTTTTCTCCTTCTTTCAGGAAGACCAGCTCAGCAAATTTCCACTGACATGTCATGGAGAATGCCTGCAACATTTGATTTTCATTTTTAAGTCTGTTCAATTTATGTTCCTAATCTCCCCCTCTTAAAAAGAAGAAACAAATCTATCCCCAAAGCTTTAATGGGTACTCCTTCCACACCATGACAACTTTAGTAAACTGATATTTGTCCATGCAACTTAAAGTCTTGCTTCTTGCAGAGCTCTGGGTGTAGACATAGAGAGAACCAGGGCAAACGAGGTAGTATATTTGGGGTTTGTTTGTCTGTCCCAGTGCTACCATGCTGATAACATGCATGCTCTGTGTGCTCTGCCTACCACATTTTCAGGAAGGGAAAAAGATTGTTAAGTGCTCTGTCCATTACAGAATCAACTTCCTAACTTCCAAACTAAGCAGGTGTGAAGTCTGATCTGTGTTTGTTTCACTTTGTGCTACTGAAAGGGAACTGTATGCTGAGTTTCAAATACATATAGCTAAGAAATCCCTGGTGCAGAGCTGTCAGGCATGTATAGATCCATAAAAATAAATTTCTGTAGTTAGAACTGTTAGATGTGGTCCATCTGCATCACTACTATTTGTACTAGTAGAATATTTCTTCCCCTGAATCTTTGCTTTAAGTAAAATATTTTTTTTATTAGCTATGGTCACCTGGGCTTTACTTCTCCATCATTCCTCTTTCATGCCCTGCTTTTCTGTTTACCTGCTGCAAACAGGTAACCCTATGACCATTAGGGTTGTACATAGTAGAAACCTCGTGCAATTGAGATGATTTCTGTGATCAAGCCCAATCTGTTAATACTGGATGTCAGAGAATATGAAATGAACATGTTTGTAAATCAAGTAAGTGTATATCACTTCTTTTATAAACACTCTACTTCCATATAAATATTATCATTGGCTACATATCCCTCTTGTGAATTTCTGAATGAAAAACTAACAGGTATTTTCCTTGTAACATACAATTACTTTTCAACTCCAAATGTAGTATTAGTCTGGAGAAAGGAGTTTAATCTTAATTAATGGTAACACAAAATAATTGAAAGGTATAAGTTGCAGAAGGAATAAAAAGAAAGCCAGCAAATTTCACACCATAATCCATAACCTACTTTATACTCTGCAGAATGCTAATGCACAAAGCACAGGAGAAAAACTCTACTGATAATTCTTCCCTGATCTTGTCCTGTTGTTTTCCTTTCCTTCACTGTTGTGGAAGATGGTTATTTTGTTGGTTATGTGGTCTGAATGACTCTGATGTCATCACTCATCTACAATCAGTATTTTATACATCATTCAAGCCAAGTGACTGGTAGGAAAGACATCAATCACTGGAGGTTTTCCAGCAGTTGGTTTCTATCCATCCTCCATTCCTTGTACACACCAGTTCAGCCACATTTCCAGAGGTCCTCACATATGGTAGGTCTTATTTACAGATGTAAGTGAAAATGCCAGTTTTGTGAGAAAAACCACATACACACACACACACACACACAAATCTTAATTCCCTTGGATTAGAAAGGAAATATAAATTTATACCTGGTGACTACTCAAGGCCATCCCTTCTCTGTATTTTGTCTCTCTGACCACATAGGTATACATAGTTGGTATCACCTTCCCCCCACATTCTTTCCCCAGCCCAGGGAGCAAGTTCTGGCAAAGAGATGTGTGTCAGTGTCTGTGTCAGAAGCTGACCTCCTTTCAAACAGGAGAGCAAGGAGTACCATTTGTGCATGGACTTTGCTCTCCACCTTCTGATTCCTAAGGCTTTCAAGCAGAATCTTAATGCTTCCCACATTTGGTTCAGGTATTTTAAGATGGGGTTGATGTTTCAGTTTAATGTAACAGCCAGTCTTCCAGTTTGGTATGACTGACTGAAAAGCTGACAGGTTGAGTAACTGATGGCAACCCACCTCTCTGTTTCTTATCTGGGTGGAAAAGAAGCACGTAGAGAAAAATGACATTCTGCTGTATAAGTTCAGATATCGTAACAGGCTGGAAAAGCACATGTGTTCTATTTCACAGGGCTCCCTAAGGAGCTTTTTACACATTAAAAATGAATTAATGAAAAGCTAACTGGTTTTAGTCATAAAAATATAGTTGTGTAAAATACTGCTTATACTGTAGAGATCACTAGATCAACATTATATCACCATCTCTATAAGCTCCCTGTGTCCCCAGGGCAACATTTGACTCCAGTTCCATTCATCCTGGTCTCTTTCTGTATTAAGCTACTGAAAAATTGATCCCCTCAGCACATGCTATTTGTCTTCCAAACCTCCTCCACTGCCACAGGTGTTCTCTGTCAAATAAAGGGCAGGGGAGAAGGGGGGAGCATCCTCTTCAGCTGTGTTTCAACTCCAGCCTGTTGTTAACCTTATGGAAGGAAATTCTTCAGTTTGAGCACTGAGGGCAGAGGGCCTTAAAAACAAATTGCCTCAACTACATTGCAGAACAGGAGTTGGCCCAGCAGTAGCACAGGGGAAAGTTCTCCTTTTCACATAGACAGTCTCAAAAGGCAATAAGAAAGTCAGGCTAAAGTGAGGCTCATTGTCTTGCCCAGGATCTTGCCTCTGACAGAGAGCAGAAGGTGTGTAGGGGAAGTGTAAGAGCAAAATGAGAAATTAGAAACAGAAAAAGGCCTAGGTAGAATAGTACTGAACACTGAGACAATGATTTTATCCATCTGTTATTAAAAAAAATAAAGCAAAGTTTTTATTCCTGAATGGTAATTGTAACTCAGATCCTATCCTATTAGGTGTAAAGTGTGGGGTGTGTGGGGATGTTTGCATTTACCTGTGTTGAATTCCACCTGACCACTACTATGACAGGGTCTTTCTGCATTTTCTATCATTTCAACTTCATTCTGTTCAAAGAAGGATCTTAGTGTAGAAATATTCCTCAAATGCTATAGTGGAAACATAATTTTGCATGTCTTCTTAAAGAGAATGTAATTTTTCTCTTTATGACTACATCACCTCCTGTTGTACAGATTCTCTGGCAAGCTGACTCTTCCTAACATGTTCCAAAAAGGATTTATTATGCATGCTCCTGTCTTTTGCAAGTAGTTTCTTGAAATTCCCCCTTTTAGGGATTAGGGGTGGTATTCTTCCTTTTGACCTTACAGAGCTTATGATCTTTGCTATTTTCCTCTATTTTTGCTCTCCTCATAGCTTTCTTCTGCTCTTTTCATGGTCTTAATGGTATGTATTTTCTCTGTGCCTCTGACATACCATCTTTAAAATATCTGCATGCTGTCTGTAAAGAATTTACTCTTTAAGAGTGTAAAGTTTCCTTTTTTATGTAATCCTACTTGGTATTAAACACATTTTTACACGATTCCCCTTTTTGAAATTAGGCAGAATTGTAAAGAAATAGAGTGGTTTTATTGGTCCCACTAGAGTGTTGGATCCAAGCCCATTTTGCTCCTTGGTATAGAGTGCCTTTCCACAGCAGCATTTATTAATCAGGTCCAGCATTGCTCAGGGCAAAGTAAAGAACTGATTGCTCTGTCTAAGGTTCCCTGAGTACTTGGTGCAGGAGGAAGTAATTAAGAATAACTAAATGCTTAATTTTGACATCATGCCCCAGCACAGCACTAGCCATTCCACCAAGGGGTGTTTGCAGTCTCCTGCCACAGCTGTTTTTCCTGTGACAGTGTCCACCAGCACATCACAGGCACTGATGCATTCCAGTGGATCACTGGGTCATACAGGTGTTGCACAGGTGACAGAGGAACGACAGGCTCATTAAACATTACTAAAAGAAATGCAAATGACAAGAGGATGGGAATATTTTGAATATTTATAATAATTCTAATTTTTATATTTCTAATATTTCTAACATTAGAAGAGTCAATGAAATCCAAAGGCTTGAAACAGAGAGACTTAGAGCAATTTAGGAATGTATTGTATTGGAATTACCACTAAAGAAGTTCAAATTTATTTGAAGGTCTTGCCTGCTGTAATTACCTAATCTATAGGCAGCTTTGAATATATGTCCCAAGAAACTATTTCTGTATCTATTACACTGCAAAGAGGTGTAAGCAGAAAACTGTTCATCAAGGTTGGTTTATTACTGTAGTGAGTCCCACAGGATCTGCTATTCCATGATACAGCTGTAACAGCCTAGTTACAGCAGCTAGTGAAGGTATGAATGGGGGAATGGAATGAAAGATTATTTAAATAAATAAATGGTACAACAAAAGGAGGGATAAACATAAATAAGTCTCTTGTCTTTCTAATCTTGAAACATTCATGGCCTTGTTCCGAATGAAAAAGATGCCCAAGACAAGTAGGGTATTGTACTGAGAAATATTGGCTGCCTGATGGCTTTGGAAAAAAATATGCCATGTTCACAAATACCTCCTCTGACCTGTTTATTAAAAAGGACAATAAATGACTAAGAAGTGAATATTCAGGGCCTGGGAGATTTTATCAGGCATAATGTTCCTGAAAAAAAAAAAAAAAGAAGTATGATACAGTTGGCTGTGGGAAGAACTAAGAGTTCAGATCTTTCTCAGGTCAGCTGATCCCATTCCTTTTCTAATTCCATGTACAGTTGCTATTCAACATTTTGCCAGTCTTCTGGGAAAGTCTATCAAACAAAGGTTTTGAACGTGACTTGCACAGATTGGTGACTGCCTTTCACAGCCTGGACATTTTATGAAGTCCTTCACGGATGACTGTGTTTTGTTTTATTTTTTAATGTATTCCATAAAGGAAGAATTCTGAACTAAGCCACTGTGATTGCACTTAATCAACTTGCAAGCAACACACAGAAAATGATTCATTATATTATTATAGTAGATTCTGCTATTTAAGGATAGTGTCATTATGAATAGAGCTTATTGAAGACAAAATGCCTGAATTTATTTATAGATCTTATGTACAAACCAAAGAAGCAAAAGAGTTTGAAAACAGCCAATGTGATTGCTGTGGTGTTGCCTTTCCTGGAAATTAGCTGCAGGAGGGACAAGTCACTAAGGGCTCAGTGTTTACCTGTATCTGCTGCTGTTGAAGTCTTCAGGAAAACCCCTCATTACCTCACAGGAAAAAGAATTGTGCCAATGTTTAGGTCTTCTGAAAAGACATACTTCTGCAAAGTACAGAAGACTGCAGCCAATATGATCCTGGTTTTTTAGCAGCAGTAGGAAGCAACATTTTAAAATGCTAAGCATTTTGCCCTTCAAACTATAGAAATATTTTAGAAACCTTTATTAGGATTTTGGAGAGATTCATTTCATACCAAGGATAAATACAAATAAACAACACCTCAATAATGTGTGCTCCCTGTGCCACAATGCTTAAAGGTACTTCTCTAAAAAAAACCCAATAGATAAACAAAATATGTTATTAATATTCTTTTTATCTGCCTGGGAAGAGTAGCAGCTTTAATAAGTTACAAAGAGACATTTTTCAGGCCATGATTAATCACATAGAGGAAAGATGAACCAGTTAGTGGTTTCAAATATTTTATACCACTGTGGTAATTAGTGGTGCCAGCATACCACTAACATCTGTCCTATTTTGTGGGAAGGAATGCTATGTGCACCATGTATGCTCCCATGGCTTACCTATTAAGGTACTGTCATTCCACTGTTGCCAGCCAAGAAAAGCCCCACAGGAGTCCTTGGAGTCCTCCCAGGAAAGGAGTTAGATCAATATCAGGCTTTGTATCATCATTAAAGAAGTATTGGTTTTCTTTTAAATGTGTAGCTCATTAATCCCTTGAAAACAACTAATACCCTACCTACTAAAAATCTACTAATACCACCTCTTTCATAATCAGGGAGATAGGCATTTCCTGGCTCTGGACTGTCATATATCATGTTAATTTATTGTAAGAATGGTACAGATTGGCTTCTGACAACTTTTATTATTTCTATTGTTATTATTTACTTATGATAATGAGTGCACCCAGTCTGCTGGTCACTGTCCCAAAGTTCTTAACTGAAGGGTTTTCTCCCTTATCCACTGACATGGATTGAAGCCAAGCAGAGCTGCAAGACATTTTCACTTGAGGATCATAACCTAGCATGGAATCTATTTCAAGCTAAGCTGACTAGGAATCTGGCTTACTTGTACTTTGGCTCAGGGTGGTGTTGCCCATCGGGGTCACGATGACAAGTGAACAGGGAATTTCACCACTGCATCATCAGGATGTTTCAGATTGCTCCAGGTGCAGCATGAAGCCAACCTTTTTGCAGCAACCCTGAGATATGATACACAATGAAATCCCTGTCTCTTGCTCTCCTAGCAGCATGCTTGAATGGGCTGTGGTGAAACCTCTCCTGGGAGACAACGGAAGCCCTATCACTTCAGTCAGTTAGATCTGGATAGTAGGAAACACTTATTAATGTACTGTAGGGAGCAATTCTTCTTGGCAGGAGCTATGTTAAGTGATGTAAGAGAGGGCTTTTCAGCTCTTATTTCTATGCCTCTGAGGATATAGTGTTGCAATTTGGCATTTTTAAGCAGAGGCCTGAGCCTCAGAAGGAATGATACCAGAGGAGATAATAAAATAACTGATTTCCTTGCATGCTTACTCTGTATTCAAGGAGTCTTCAGAAGTGAGATGCTGGGCTA
Source organism: Corythornis vintsioides (assembly GCA_025447755.1). Taxonomy (NCBI): domain Eukaryota; kingdom Metazoa; phylum Chordata; class Aves; order Coraciiformes; family Alcedinidae; genus Corythornis; species Corythornis vintsioides. The sequence continues at coordinate 33,076 of JAOEGS010020043.1, forward strand.
GAGGCAAACACTGATAGAGTTATGAGGAGCTGAGAAACAAAGTGGTCATTGGTGTCCCATTGGATCTACTTTTCCTATTATTAGCTTCATATTTTTCTGTCACACCACTGTACTTTCCTTGAATAAGGTTTCTAATAGGATGGTTTCAAATCCACATGAAGATTTTTATGTGCTCTGACGTCTATGAGAAACTGGCAGATAATCATAGCTTTATAGATTCAAAATGGGAATAGTGCAATTAAAAAAAAAATTGAAACAAAATATTTATTACTAATCAGATGGTGGTCAATGAAAGATATAAAAGTGCTGTAATCATGTTCATGCTAGTTCTTGCTAATCTTCTATCAGTCTTTTTTTTCAGTCTTTTTTTTTTTTCTCTTCAGCAAGTTTTTCATTAAGTAGATGGACCTCTGCCAGATTCAGCTTTCATTCATATCACTGTAAATCATAAAACCTGTGGTATTATTCCTGCTTTCTCCACATACAACTTAGATGAGCTTTTAGGCTGATGCCTTAGGGCTCAATATAGCTTGATACCTTTTGGAAAAACATTTGAAAAGTGACAGAACTGTTTTGAGGCTTTCTTTCTATTTTCTTTCTTTCTTTCTTTCTTTCTTTCTTTCTTTCTTTCTTTCTTTCTTTCTTTCTTTCTTTCTTTCTTTCTTTTTCTTTTTCTTTCTTTCCTTACTGCCCCCAACTGATGTCCTCTTCCCTAGCTTTCTATAAAAAAAAGTTAAAATGTCACTGTGATGAGCTACAGAGGTAGTTTGGAACACCTCCCAGCATTCCAGCAGTATTGTGGTAACAATCTGAATACCTGCAGCTCAGAGTTGCTACAATGGCATTCCTACTTCTTCTACCATCTGTTTGTTCTCTCACCTGCAAGCCTGTTCATATGCTAAAATCCTCTCATGTCAAAAATTATGCAATGTTAAGCTTCACAAAGGCACAAAATGTGAGACTCCAGTAATAGCAGCATACTTGTAAGACAGTATCTGCACTAGGATTTACTTGTTGCCTTGGGTGGAGTTCAGGTATTTTTCTTTTGAATCTGATCTTTAAGGAATAAATTATTGAATTGTTACCCTTTTGGTTGACTCAAGAGTCTGAAATTAGTGGTTTTCAAGTATCCTGACTGTAATTTTAAAATGACCCAGCCTTTTGACAGCTGGGCAACCTTTTGATAAGGTTGAGTTATATTAAAACAAGAAGTCAGGAGTATGGTCAACGGAATGATAGGCCATTCAGTAAGTTGTGGAGACAGATGTGCTTTGGAAATATATAAGCATTTAAATAGAGTAGATGACACAACAATCCCTGGCTGCAACTAGCTTACAATCCTAATTACGTCACAAATGATTTATTCCAAATTTCCAATTCAATGTGTTGTAAACCCACCAGTTGCTATAGATGGCAATTTCTGCTCAGCAGCTGCTGAAGATGGCAGTCAGTGGACTAGAAGCAGATATGTTGTCTAATACACCAGAGGTGTTTATAAAGATGAAGTACCTCCAGTGTGTGCAAATGCTCAGTATTCAGCCCAGCACAGTGTCACTCCATTATCAGGCAACATTCTAACATGTTGTCCAGAATAGTTTGTTCCTAAGAAATTCTTTTCTCTCTTCACATCATCCTGCTTATAGTAGTAGTATCCTTTTGTAGGTTCTGCTAACATTGACTGTTTCTGCCTCCACTTGTACCCTTGCACCTATATTTCTCCTCCTCAACTCTTCCTGCAGCTCAGTACTAGAGCTGACCATAGGTGGAATAATTAGGCCAAGCTCAGGCCCTGTTGCTTGGGGCAGCAGACATCAATATTGCCTATATTAGAAGCAAGTTTTGGACTGGTTCTCGTTGCTTAGTCACAAGCCTCAAGTCTTATCTCAAAAAGTATGATTTATTTTACTTCTCTGTGCATCTTTGTCAGCAGATTACACTGTCCTTTAGTTGCATCATCCTTACACAATCCTAATATTGCTTGAGACAGGAGATCACACTGTGAGCATATGCATTCCTTTAGGACTAATTATTTAAAGTTGGCTTCCAGCATTATTTAGTGTGTATAGTCTGGGGCCAAAGGACATAGCCCTCCTTAGTGTTTAAGAGATGCTAGATAAAGAGAAATTGAAAAAAACCATGCTGTGTTGATTGCTGTAATTGCTGACACATTCCTGTGGTATACTTGATCATTAGAACAGCTCACTTAAAACAATATTTTCTTTATAGAAAGGAAGTTGGTAATCGAGTTGTTATGCTTCTCTGCTTTGCATTTTCATTTTGAATATTCAGCTGGCATTCAGTGTTTGGTTATTGGTTACCAGAGCATGTTGATTCAAATTCTCATTATCCAACTGCAAGCTGGTTTTGTTGAATGCTTGTTTGCATATATGGGCCTTTTGGATTTTAGTTGTGAATGTGGGCCATTTGAAAATGCTGTAATCTCTAACTGCTCTGTGATTAAGATGGCTGTGACACACATTTGAATTTGGTCAAGTCTATCCCCAAACCACAGTGACCAAAATGAACTGGTTGGAGAAACCAAGCAAGGAAATACATTATGTAAAGTGAAAATATAGCTCTGAAATGTATGAGACGAAGTGGAGTCTTGCCAAAACAACCTATTTTACTGGCTGGGGATGAGCTAAATCTGTATTACTGATGAGTTTCAAGTGTTCGTGGCTGGGGTGTAAAGTGATAGAGGGAAACACTAGTCCTACACAAGATCTACTTCTTCCCTCTAAGCTAATAACACCGACTTGTTCCTATTGCAGTCTTGTCACTCCTAATCACTGAGTGACATTCTGCTAGCCCAGCAAATTTCCACTCTCTGCAGTGAAATGCCATCATATCACTGTTGCCCTCACTGCCCAGCAGCATGTGAGCCCCACCTGAATCCCTGATTCTTCTCTGCTAGCTAATCTCCCTGTTCAGAGTGAAGACTCCCATTGCCCGCAACACCCTTCCTCGACTTTTCCAGATTCTTCAAAAAACAACACAATGAATTCAAAGTAGTTTACTGACAAAAATGAAACAAAGAGAAAAGGGAAAAAGATAATCTATCTTCTTTCTTTCTAATAGAAAGGATTCTTCTCAAAAAAGTGTACTACTAGTTACCATCTTCAGTGCAACCTCTATGAAAAAGATTCTGCACAAATTAGAGTATGGACTTAATTGTGTTGGGATCTCTCTTCAAGTTAGGTGTCTTGTCCACATCTGCCATCTCTGTTCCTTTGGAATGACTGCTACTGGCATCTCAGGAAAGTAATTCTGTGCACTGAAAGATCTGCTTAAAGATGGGGTTACCTGTATCTCTCCATTGAAAACAGAAGTTGTCTAGACACTTAGGCAAAGCGCTGAACCTACGTCTCGGGTTAGGTCAGCTGAATCTTGCATCAATAGAATAATTGTGGTAGCTCTTAGAGTGTGTGGGATGGGGGTTGGAGGGTGGGGTGAGGTGGTGTATTTCCAAGCAAGAATTTACAAAAACTATGTGTTATGCAATTATTATTCTTCAACATGCACTGAAAAGTTAGGAAGTCACACTGAATGAAGTCCTACTGGGTCAGTTAAACCTACAGTGCCTCACTCAGTAACAGCCACTGTCTTATTTAGTGCAGAAATGGAAAACTAATATCTCAAACCACTGCTGGAAAATCCCCAAATAATGAATTAAGATGTAAGCTGCCTGGGCATGTCAGTTAAAAATTTAAATCTTGTGTACTTCACTTAAAAGACAATTTAAATCTCACAAAACTGTTAAGGTAAATAAATCCTTCATTAAAACAGAAATGTCCTCACAAAAGTCGTCTAGTCCACGGACTAGAACTTTTGTCAGCAGTGACTCCCTGTGAATAAAATGCATATCCCTGCAATAAAACACTGAGTTCACAGTGTACTAAGATTTTTTTTTATGAGGTCTGTTGTCTTTCAGTATTTCTTGATAACAGTTTGTAAACTTATTTTTATTAGCTTAATGTCAGGCAAGATGAGCAGAAGACTCTTCTTTTCATGATAGTAGAACATAACATTTGCAAACCAAACATCTGATCAGGCAGCTGGAAGTTGTCATGCAGGAATACCACGTCTGTGTCTTTATTTCAAGTTTTAGCATGTGAAATTATTTCTAACATGCCTAATACAAGAGGATTAAAAAAATCAGCTAATACTTGCAGATTGCCATACTGCCTCATTCCCATAAATGTACACATCTGCTTGTTTCACCTGTTGTTGTTTGAGAACTATTTTGATTTCCATTTTCTTAGAAATTCTTCCACTGTTGAATGCTAAACTACACTGGCAGCTCAGGAAGAATGACAGTCAAAAATTTACAACACGGATTTTTTTGAAGCTCCAGTTTTCTTTTAGAGACTGCTAAAAGACTATTGGATTGGTTTTCAAGCCAGGCTTCAAAACAGTAATCCAGTAACAGAGCTGCTTAATATTTAATTGTTAGATGGAGCAATTACTGCATAGTGTGAATGTCTCAAGTTCAACCTCGAAGTATTCTTTGAGCTTGAAATGTATTGGCCTCACAATTTAATGTAAGCAAACCCTTTACCATCATAAATTTTTCTGTACTCACCATAGGGGAAAGAAAATGGGAAGTATGGGGTCAGTTCTCCCTTCTCTATGGCTCAGATATTGTTTATTCTGCAATGCATTATTTGCTTTAGCTTGGTATTTCTTTCTAAAATGTCTTTACTAGACTAAAGTGCTACAATTTTAAGCCTCACAGGACAACATTAGCAAGTTATGAATAACCAGGGAGTGGGATTTCAATGTAATTCAGGAATGAGAACTAAGCAAAGAGAAGAATATTCAACCTTTTCATGGAAGGTTTGAGTATTCTTTTCAAAGTCATATATCAAAAAGCCACATACAATGGAAACATTCTCTTTCCCTAGAACATAAAAGAGGAGGGAACTGCCTGTTATGTGTTCTGAAATGATCCCTTTTCATTACAACTTCAGAATTTTTCTCTCTGGGGATTGCTAACTTCAAACCATGAAGAAAGGGAGAAACGACATCATACTATTTCCATTAAAAGCAGCCATGCGTAACCTATATTTTTTCCTCTTTTTTTTTTTTTTTTTTGCAATTTCACGATAATATTTGCATTCCAAAAAACTTTTAATCTGTTTTTTTGTTGTTGTTTTGTTTTGTTTTTTTTTTAATGCACTGAGGTTGAGCAAATGAGGTTGCTGCAGACAATGTTGCTCATACCATTTGCGTTTGCCTTATTTTAAGCCAGCAGCAGAGACACTGCTAGGGCTGTGTGAAATTCATTAGAAAACAAAACATTCCATCTTTCTTCATTTGGCCTGATCCTTCTTGTTTACCATAATTAAGTTATAACAAAACCATCTCACACAATAGGAATACAAAACTCTCTCAGTCTTGTGAATGCAGAAACTAGAATCGACTTGATTTTTTTTTAGTAATCTCATATAAATTCAGAAAACACTTGTATATGAACAGTTTGAAATGCAGTAAGTATAAATGATTTGGAGACAGAAGGAATCTGGAGAAAAGGGAATAAGTATGATGAAGCAAAGGCTTCATCTGACTTTTAATACAGTGATGAAAAATAAAATTAACAAGTAACAGTCAGTATGATACAAGGAAC